>JASSUY010009103.1:0-57336 GCA_032466535.1 Forpus xanthops | reverse complement strand
TGTTCTTATCTCAACCTGTGGGAGTTGCATTCTTTTGATTCTCCTTCCCATTTCCCCAGGACTGGGGAAGAAAGAGGTGGGGGGGGGGTGCACAGAACTGTTTGAGGGGCCTCAAACCACGACAATGATGTGTCAAAAGCCAAAATCAGTATTTGGGCTGTCTCTCACTGGGGTTGCTAATCAAATTTAACTTCTCTGCTCTGATACCTGTCTTCAAAAACACTGTAGGAAGTTGGTAGCTTTTGACTTCCACTCTGTGTCAAATTTGATCAAAAATGAATGGTTGTTGCTAAAGGTAGCAGAAACAGGAGGGAGTGTCCCCTTTCACAGTACAACAGTCTTTTCTGGAAAAAACAATGGAAAGAAAACTGCATGCAGCAGGGATGTCTTATAGTTAATGCCCTTTGCAGTGGAGTTTCTTGGCCAGAAAAGGTGTGATTCCATCTGGAATAATTTTCTCAACCCAAACATTCTAATGTCTGATAGTGTCACTCATCCTGTCTTCCATTTCAAGGAGGATTTAAAGATCTGCAGCTTGAAGGACCTTTAGATGTCCATTCCTTCCTTTACTTAAAATAGATTCCACTCAAAGCACTATATTCGTACTAAAAAATCTTCAACAATCAAAGCACTGCTGATAATACTGGGGATTTGCAACGACATGCCTGCCTCAAAATGTTACCCTCCTGCAGCTGTGGGGCATTATACCTTTTGAAAAATGTTTGTATTTGTTAGCCTGGAATATTGTTTGCTTCTCCTTGGGACATAACTGCTAATTGTTTGTTGATAATAATCAGTTTGGTTAGTGTGAACACCATACAGAAACAACATGGAAAACTAAACTGGGAGTGTGTTGCCCCTGACTCCTCGTAGTTTAGGTTTGGATTGTATTTTGAATAGTAAAGGTAGAGTCAGGAATGGGAGCCCGTCAAGCAGGCAGTGGTTGAGCACAGTTGCTCATGTTCTCTGCTCGCTGAGAGCTGGAGTTGGAGTAAGGGGCACCGTGCTATAGAAGTGCTTCATTAGGTCCTATCCCATTGGTGGGATTTAGTCACTGTTACTGGGGGGGTGGTCAACGATGGCTGGCTGTCAGATGCCCACCTAGCTTCTCTGTCATTCCCCCTCCTCGATGGGATGGGGGAAAAGAAAATAAGATCAAAAGCTCATGACTTGAGGTAAGAGCATGAAGATCACTCATTAGTAACCATCATGGGCAAACCTTACTTAACTTGGGGAAGATTAATTTAATTTGTTCCCAGTTAAAAATAGAGTAGGAGACCGAGAAACAGACAGGGCTAAAATCACTTTCCCCACCTCCTTTTCCTCCTGCTCAAATTCAGTCCTTAATGTTCTACCTCTTCCACCCTGCAGTTCTTTAAGAGCTGCTCCAGCACAGCTATTACCACTCAAGGCTTGTAGTAATTAGCACAGAAATGAAGACTGCAGCATGCATTTCCCTAAAAGGTGATGACTAAGATATAAGTGAAGTGGTGGGCAGAAGAAGGTGTTAACTTCTGACTTTATCCTGACTCTATAATAGTATTATGTCTGGTGAAATCATAAAGAAATGTGTTTCTTCAAGAAGGCTGGCCTCCAAAACCATGATGTTTCTCTTAATCAGAGGCATTACTCCATTCCATATAATGACTTAGTCTCATGTTCTGAGGATCAGTAGCGCATTGTCATGCAGGGCCATGGGCTTTGTAGGGAAAGGCCAGAAGAAAAGGGACATTGCACTTTATATGGGATAGCAAGAAGGAAAATCTAAGAAAGGAATAATATGTTTTTGTTTAAATGCTTCACTGTGATAGATTTTGGTTAGTGTTGCTTTCCAGACCACAGCTGCTTGAAGGCAGTAAAGTTCACTTTTTTTCTGGCAGGTGATATCTAGAGCTTTGTTTGAAACATTGGTTCTTGGCTATGCTGTTAAGTAGAAACTTAATAAGCATCCATATTTTCACAGTCCTAAGGCTCTATCTGGAGATTTAAGTAGATGTATCTTTCTGGACAAACACAGATGGATTCAGTTCTTGTTGAAAAACTGCTTATAGTTTTCTTTGGGCAGTTTATGCGTATCTGAAATTAGAAATGTGCCTAACAAAAAATGTGCATAAAAAACCTGGTTTGGTTTTATAATTAGAGCTATGTTCAAACAATGGCTTATGGAAAGGTGTTAAGACGTTGAAAAAAATGCCAACTTCCTAGCAAGAGTGTGATAGATAATTTAGTAAAAGTCCTCTATTTTCTGGGATCATGTATCTTCAAAATTCATCTTTTGCCACAGAATTTGGTTCTGGAATCTGAGCTTTTATTGCAAATGAAAATTGTCTCTTGACTCTTATTGCTGCAAAGACAGTCTTCAAAAATGTGAAGAACAGTGTGTCTTCCTTCATGATCTTGACAATGTGAAATATGAGAACCTCATTTGAAAGCTTATCAACTCTGAAATTTAGTCCTTTGATAATTTTAACACTTGTTCATCTACTTCAGTGCTGTCCTTTTTAGTGGAAGTAGCTTCTTTGCTAGCCTGTATTATCATCATTAATAGTTATATTGATTCAGTCATTCATTTTATATTTAATGCATTAAGAAAGTGCAACCACTGAAGAGGTTACATAGCCTAGAAATCTCCGTGCACTATACTGGAAGTTGGAAGAAGGAAGCTATAAAATACAAGGGACCCTTCCTCTTTATGACAGGAGTCGTCCTTGTCTTGATGCTTCTGACATATTTTACACATTGTCATTTGGATAGGTTTTGAAGGTTGTTCTTTCCCTCTGTCTACATGTTGCTGTCAGGAAGATTTTTTTTTTTTTGTTTCAACAGTATTATTGGCTCTACTCCACCAGATTCCAGCAACTTTGCAGTAAGAGGAAGTCAGTGACTCTGTAGGAGTTTTCACTCCTGGTGCTCTGTGAAGAGTATCCATTAGTGTATAAGCTAAAATCAGTCAACACTGATAAAGGGCAGAGAACATAATTATTATCCATGCTTTTGCAGTTACAAAGCTCTGTGATGCATTCACTAGGGCTATTTATACTTGTGCCACTGAGCAGTTAGTAACACCGGAATACTTCAGTTTTAAAATAAAATATGGCTTAAAAATGCTGTAATAAAATCCAAATGCTGAAATAGTGAAAGAAGTTTCTTTTGTTTAAGCATGCTTATTTTCAGTTCAAAAGAACCCTATATCCTGATGATGGAGCTGAGGGAAGTCATTGTTTGCAAAGCAAATCCATGACACTTCTGAAGTGTAGAGCCTAGGAAGGACTGGAAAGTGGAGGTAGGCAGACATCTGAGTATTAAAAAATATGGGATATTAATACATAGGCTGAAGTTTTAGAAAAGGAAGTCTAGCAGGAGGAGAAATAGAACAACTGCTTTACAGGACATGCAGACACAAGCTGGTTTTCTTCTGGTTGTAGATGAACCCACTTTGTGGTAAAGGGTGCTTCTAGCAGGCAACGTATATGGCATTTCACAGGGTGGGCAGGTGGCATGTGAGCATGCATGCTGGTGTTGTTTCCTTAGGAAGCACTGAGAAGGCTGGAGAAGTCGTTTTGGAGACATGCTTAGAAGGACTCTACAGTGGATAACTTACAGTGGAGGCACATGAGCTGTCTGCATAATGGAGAAGTGGGGAGGAATGTGAAGGGAAAGAATAAGCTCTATCATGATCTTGCTGTCACCTGTAGGAGATTTCATGCCTACTAGCTACTTCTTCCAAGAATACAAAATTAACCCCCCTCTACTACAGGAGGGAGAGTACCATGTTGTGTATGCTAATTTGAAGTTCTCTTTATAATTTGCTTCCTTTAGATTGTCTCACTGACTTTCCGTGTCATGCACATCTGAGCTTATGAGTGAAATATACTGTTTTAGGAGAAGGTGAACAGCAGCATAAATCAAGTATGAGCAGGTTGTTGTTCCCTGGCTATTTCCCTTCGGAGAACATAACACTAATGAGATTTAGAAGGTGGATGCAAGGCTTGCAGTAGAGAAATGTGTGATGGTGACTGACAACCAAAGCAAGAGGAATAAAAGGACCCATATTTTCAATTAACCGTGTCCAAGACCAGACCTTGAAACACATGAGATAGTGGCTATGTAAACTGCACATAATTTCTGCCAGCCTGTATCACAATGAGACCTTATCACACTGCACATTGGAATGGGTTGCCAGAGGCAAATGCTTGGGTGATAACTCCCCCAAATGAATAAATAAAAACATCAACTTTGTAAGCTGTCAGTTGTAATGTTTCCTCTGTTGGCAGCCATTTTCCATTTGGGAAACATGCTTGGCAAGTGACAAAACCAGATCTTTTGTACCCAGGAAGGGACAGAGAAATGGAACACAGTAGGATATATAATTTTGTTTGTTTCTAATACTTATCTAAGACTTTTTTTTTTTGGGCATCTTTATAAATCATTTGCATATTTTCTTCACTAAGTTATGCATTGCTACTTGTGAGATGTACACAGTATTCCAAACTCTAAACTTGTTTGTGCATTGATTTTCCTGTGTTATTTAATGACCTTTTATAGTCATATATATATATATATATATTTTTCCATATGTAATTTAGTGGTATAAATAACAAAGTGTTTGATTTGCACCTGATTCAAAGATGGATTCTGTCTATAAGGAAAATGCAAAATAGCTAAATGGCCTATTGGCTGGCCAGTATGTCTGACACCAGACACAGACTGCTTTTATACCTATTTTGCATTCATTCAGGCTGAACTCTGCTCCCTCATAAAAATATCTCTTCTGCTTGATAACTAAAATTTATCTTCTTGCATAATCTCATTCCTTTAATCAGAGGTAATTAACATTGTGATTGATTCAAACTGCCTTTTGTGTCTGTTAATAAAAGTCCCTTAAAACATACACATCTCAGATGTTCAAAAAATGAAAATGAAGGTGGTAATTTCACAAGTAACGTGAAGTGTGAAGCTTTCTCTCTTGCCTTGGTGTATCTGTGATCTTCATTTTTGCAGGTTTGGGATTTGGATATGTTTGGGTCTTGTTTATTCTAATATAACTTTGTCTCTTTCTGGTTTTACTTGTGAATTTTTCTGTGCCTCTCATTCTGCAGCTGTAATGAGCAGAGCTGTCAAGCACTTCTGTTTAGTGTTTCTCCTTGAGATTTCCTTGAGATCTGCAATTTCCAGCCTACTTTTGGAAGGATGTCCATTGGTGCTTGTCTCCTTTCCATTCAGACATATGCAGGTAGTGAAAATACATTGTCTTTGAAGACATGGTGCATTCCTCTGCTACATTGAGCTGAACTTCCTAAACTGTACAGTATTGTGCTAGAGCGTTCTCTCAAAGTGAGATTAATGTCTTAGGTGTAGTCTGCCAAATTTTACATGTTGAAATATATATTTGCTCTGCATTTAGGTTTAAATTTCAGGAGCTCCATGTTGATCCAAAGTCTTTGCTTTCTAACAGTTGTTGGACTGCAGATAATTCAGTCATGGTTGCAGTAAGAAAATGGCACCTTCTGTGAGATAAAGCTCAGTTATTAAATAGTTGCAAAGACTGACTTATTGTCCACCTAGCTCCTATGAATATCTCAGCGTAACTCTTGGCTTTGTGCATACCATGGTTTGAGTAGAAGCTGTATTCAGGAGGGGCAGTCCCACACTTCCTCCATTTCATCTGTTTCCCTGGTTTATGTTGTACTGGGTTGAGCAATCTGTAAGTGCAGAGTGAGTCAGCTCAGCCAACTGATTAGATAGAAAACCTTGGTTTGGCAGATTAATCTTCTGTCAGGCAGGTCACTGCGCCAGCTGGTGCTACTGTCGCATGGTTGCTACTTCTGATGCTTGGGAGGAGTGTGGTGGGAGGTGTTTCTTTCCATGGCAGCCTGTGGTTTCACCGTGGCTATAACTTTGTACTGAATTTCAGGAATGGTGCCTGGATTTTGGGGCCTGGAGAATGGATTTTATGCTGTCATTTATTATACAATTCATGCTGGACTGGTTTTCAGTCTCCAGAAACACTGCTCTGTAACTGCCAACGAGCTCTGAAATTGCATAAGTTGTCTTTACGTATTATGTGTGATTACAAGCTAAAATGAATATGGTTTATGTGTCTTGTTCTTTTACCATTGCTCCTTGTCTTTCTTAAGGTTCTAATGCAAAGTTTACCAGTCTGTGGTATTCTAGATTATCTGTGCTTTTTCCTAAAGCTTAGCCTCAGAGAAGCCTCTCTTTAGCCCATGTTCATCTCCTGTGTTTATTTTTGTTTTAGTTACTAGCATACCCCTCCACATAAACAAGTGAAGGAGAATTAATGCAAGCAGGCAGTGTTCTGCATTACATCAGATACAGGAGAAGCACTCGTTCAGTGCAGACCTCCATAAGCTCCATGAAGCCCTTTCCAAAGCAGCAATTACAGGGGAACATCACAGACAGGCACTTTATAGACCATGGAGATAAAAGAGCTATTCACTCAAGGCAGCAACTCAGCCCAGACAGGCACTTTCTTTCTGATCCCTGGAAAGTCCCGAGACCACTATTTAGGGTAGTCTGTAGACTGTAGACTCCAAGCCCTTTCTTGTAGGACAAGGGATGCCCCAAAATCTTTGGGTGCATTACTACTGTCTTTAGTCCCATTTGAGTACTCCCTTGTTAGTTTTTTAGAGGAGATGGATTGTTTCTTCACTTACAAGAGAGAAGGAATTTACTCTGTCTTATGACATTTATCTCCTCTGGAACTGAATTGCTTCATTTCTCTCATAACAGTTTTGGTTTTCTCTTCTGTTATGTTTTTATTACTTATTATAACAATTCTTGCCATCCAATTTTCTCATTAGTCATTCTTATAATTTGATTTAAAGATGCTTTTCTTTGCTCCCAAATTCCTTCAAGTGATGAACGGATTACCACCTTTATCATGCCAGTTATAAGACCCCTTGCAAAACTTTCAAGTTGTGTTTCTTCCAGTCTTTATTTGGCAATGGTGCCCCGTAAGTATCTATAAAGTTATTTTGAGCTTGGGCTGTTTGTTTTCTCTGAAATCTCTCCTCAAAAATCTTCTCCTCTGTTGTAAGCTTATAAAACAGTTGGCTTGCTGGTGTGCTGACTTGCGTAGCTGTCAGCCTGATCACAGCTATGCCCTTTCTCTGCTATTTCATTCTCTCTTTAATTCTCCTCCTTTTCTCTCACATCTTCCCACATGTCAGCTCTCTAAGAGAGGCACATTGATTTTGATTTCTTTTGAAGACAGGCAAACGCAGTGATCCTTGACAAGGACCTCTTAGTTGCTTAGGCATATATTTCTAAGTGTTGTCCCTAGCCCATGGAGATTTTTCTCCAGTACCTGTTTCTCAGCCTTTAGACTTTTTTTCCTCCCAATATTTTTTTTTCTCACCACTGAGCTAATAATTACCCATGTTCTTATGCATAATTTTGGAAAACAGTCACAGGTTATAAATATATAATTATTTAACCAAAGTGTGATGTGTGGGTTTGATAAAAATAAACAAATCAAGTTTCTTGTTTGTTCTTGGTTTCTTGTAATTTTAATTACCAATGGTAAATTAATTATAGCTATTGTGATTAGAAGCTCTCTCATATGCACCATGCTGTTCACTAAATGTATTATTCCATTTGCTGTGGTATAAACAAATGCTTAATTCCTGAGTGTGGAGAACATGCTGTGGACCTTAGAAGCAGAACTGGGATTTTGAAGTAGGCTGGCTGCACTTCAATAACCCAGCTGAATAAATTCTCTCATTCTTGGGATGGCAGGTTTATCTGTCAAGAAACCTTTCTTTTAATTTTATGATCTTCTCCTCAGTAACGAGATAGCAATATTCCTCTCATTCTCTTTGCATTAATTGCCTTAAATTCTATACTAATATAATTCTAAGATATCAAATGTGCCTTTTAAATGCTCATTGCTATGTGGTGAAGTCTGAAGCAGTTAAAGCAACTGCTTTCTTAAAGGATGTGGGGGTTTATTGCAGTTGGCTACAAATATGAAAAAATCTTACGGATAAAACATAACTACCAGAGATCAGCAGTTTTATTCTTTGTAAGAATCTAACAACCAGCTCAATTAAAAAATCTGTTACTAAAATCAGAAGCAATTCCAAATTGGCATGTATGTAATGGAGAGCAGAAATGAGTTCTTCAACTAGAAACAATTTTGTTTCTTAAGAAAAAAAAATAAAAGTGCTAATAAAATACAATCTTTTCCTTCTTTTTAAGACAGGATTGTATTTCACTGAGATCAGGAAATGTGCCTTAAACATGCATGAAATGAAAATTTTAATTCATTGAATACTGCTTCAGGCTTTGAACCCCAGAAAATTCTGTATTTTACCTGAAGCACTAACATAAGAAAATCTCAGCAATAAGGCTTAACTGCCTGATATCTCAGTATAAAAATGTAATTCGACATTTATGTGAAGAATACTGCTGTGTTTGGAACTAATTCTGGACAATATCAGATCATGCCAAAATGCTAATTGAGTGACAAAGATGTTAGATTATTACAGAATGACTTAAGATCTGTTAGACACCTTAGGTGATTTCATAGGGCAGTGTTGCTGGTTGGCTAGAGATTTCTAGATCATAGAATCATAGAATAGTTAGGGTTGAAAAGGACCTTAAGATCACCTAGTTCCAACCCCCCCACCATGGGCAGGGACACCTCACACTAAACCTTGCCACCCAAGGCTCTGTTCGATCTAGCCTTGAACACTTCCAGGGATGGAGCATTCACAGCTTCCCTGGGCAACCCATTCCAGTGTCTCACCACCCTTACAGTAAAGAATTTCTTCCTCAGATCCAATCTAAACTTCCCCTGTTTAAGCTTGAACCTCTTACCCCTTGTCCTATTACTACAGTCCATAATGAAGAGTCCCTCCCCAGCATCCCTATAGGCCCCCTTCAGATATTGGAAGGTTGCTGTGAGGGTACTCTAAGCAGCCTTCTTTTCTCCAGGCTGAACAGCCTCAACTTTCTCATGCTATCTTCATATGGGAGGTGCTCCAGTCATCCTCGTGGCCCTCCTCTGCACTTGTTTCAACAGTTCCATGTCCTTTTTATGTTGAGGACACCAGAACTGCACACAATAGTCCAAGTGAGGTCTCACAAGAGCAGAGGGGCAGGATCACCTCCCTCATTCTGCTGGTCACACTCCTTTTGATGCAGTCCAGGATACGGTTGGCTTTCTGGGCTGCAAGTGCACACTGCCGGCTCATGTTCGTTTTCTCATCAACCAACACCTCCAAGTCCTTCTCCACAGTGCTGCTCTGAATCTCTTCTCTGCCCAACCTGTAGCTGTGCCTGGGATTGCTCTGACCCAGTTGTAGGACCTTGCACTTGTCATGGTTAAACTTCATGAGGTTGGCATCAGCCCACATTACAAGCGTGTCAAGGTTCCTCTGGATGGCATTCGTTCCCTCCAGTGCATCAATCGAACCACAGAGCTTGGTGTCATCGGCAAACTTGCTGAGGGTGCACTCAATCTCACTGTCTATATTACTGACAAAGATGTTGAACAAGAGCGGTCCCAACACTGATCCCTGAGGGACACCACTCGTTACTGGTCTCCAGCTGGACATTGAGCCATTGAGCATTACTCTTGCCGTGTGGCCATCCAGCCTGTTCTTTATCCTCTGATTTGCCCATCTATCAGATTGATGTCTCTCCAACTTAGAGACAAGGATGTCGTGCGGGACACTGTCGAATGCTTTGCACAAGTCCAGGTAGATGACATCAGCTGCTTTACCCCTGTCCATCAGTTCCATAGCTCCATCATAGAAGGCCACCAGACTGGTCAGACAAGATTTCCCCTTACTGAAGCCATGCTAGTTGTCACCAAGCACCTTGTTTTTCCTGTGCCTTAGCATGCCTTCCAGGAGAATCTGCTCCAAGATTTTGCCAGGCAGAGAGGTGAGGCTGACTGGTCTGTAGTTCCCTGGCTCATCCATTTTCCCCTTCTTGAAAATGGGAGTTATATTACTGTTTTTCCAGATGCATATGCATCTGCAGATGTGTATGTGTTTCCCCTTTAATATTGTTTCAGGCCCTTAGGACAATTTGTAATACTTTAGGTTGTGTTTTGTTTTGTTTTTTTTCTCTCCTCTTGTCATATGTCTATTCAATCAGGAAGATAAAATAAACTTCGGATGCATGCAATGTTGATTCTGTTCTTTTATTCAGGACAGTCTTGCTTGCTTTGTACAATATAAGTGAAACATCTATTCTGACCTCTTGTGCACTATTGCCTGATGTTGCATACTCTCTATATTTGATAGTATCTGTTTCACTGCCTGGTACGATTTCCGTCTCTTTACTAATCTCCTTGTTCTATTTGTTTCTTCCTTCCTTTCTGGTTCTTATAAACCCTTTCTTTTCCTCTGGGAAATAGCAGCTGTTTGAGTTAGATAATTAACTAATATATACCAGATCAAAGATTTGAAGACAGGTCTATAATCTGAAAATTCATTCAATTGCAGTGTGTAAATGGCTCCTGGAAACTTCCTGAATCAAAACATTGAGATAGTTACATTGTCCTATTTTTTCATTATACTCAGGCAGTGACTTGTAAAGAATTCCAGATAATGACACAAATCACCCAAATGCTGGAGCACTGATGGGAAGATACTCCAGCTTGCCTTATGGTAGGGACAGTGATGACAGAAGATGCATTTTCTTCGTTAACTTTATACCAACCAGAAAACTATTTCTAACAGCCACTTCCCTTCTAACCAAGGCATCGACTCTTTAACTGAAGCCACTTCTCTCCTTCATGCCCCAGACATTATCACTACAGTTTTGGGACAGAAAATGATGGTCACAGGTGGATGTCAGAAGTTCAAAAGCTTGGGTGTATGTGAGTAGTTTATTCCATTGAGTCCCCAAAAGACCATGTACATTGAAGCATAGAGAAGGCTTTCAGGACAGTCCTCCATGTCCAAAACAAGTCCAGTGACATTTTCCCTCATCACTGAATGTAGCTGTAATTGCAGTTTAGGTTAATAGAGGCTTAATTCATGGACAACTGTATTAAAACCATATATTCTTTTTCTATCATCACTCTTGCAAAGCAGAGCTCTTCCCACCATTGCTTTAATTTTTAATGCAGCTTATCCGTGGTTTTAGGCTATCAAATTCATCCTTGACTAATAATACCAACAGAGAAAAGACTATGTTTAATACACTTCTCTGGTTGAAACGTTAGACACTGGTATTCAGCTTCCAGGGATAAATAAAACAAAACAGTACTGGAATCATTTGTGACAAAGCAGGAAATGGCTTGGGCATGCTTTCTTACTCTTGTCATCAAACATGATTATGTTCTTTTGCTGATTGGATATTGACTTGTAGACATCAGGATTAGACTTTGCAATGAATAAATTATGAAGGAAAAAGTATACTGCTGTCCAGGAATAATCAGACTTTTTGGATGCTGCTTTCAGGGGGATGCTCAAGCTCTGTTCAGTGGTTTCTGACTCTTGTAGGGCATTTACTCTGAGGGTGAGACAGTGGAACAAGTTGTTCAGATAAGTTGTAGATGCCTCATGCCTGGCAGTATTCAAGTCCAGGTTGGATTGGGCTTTGAGCAACCTGGTCTAGTGGAAGGTGTCCCTGCCTATGACAAGGGATTGGAACTGGATGATTTTTAAGCTCCTTTCCAAATCTAACCATTCTATGATTCTGTGATTCTATGATTGTCATAAGACGAGTACTGTCCCTTTGACTCTTCGTGTTCTCTACTGTTATTGCTGTGTTCTTGCTAATGCAAAGCTATTGGAAAAAATTTGGCCCCATGTGAAGCACTCAGTAAAATTATTGGCATAGGGATTAGTAATTTGGAGAACAGATAGAGGGATTTGGGGAAGAAGGTGAAAGAAGATGGCATAGAAAATAGACATATATATGTTTGAAAATTTCTTTAATAGTGAAGCATTTCTGCTCCTGAGGTACTGGCATCTGAATGTTAGTATATGCATAAGCTTAACCTGTGTGTAAGAATGTTGTCAGTGAAGGCATACTTCTATTGCTGTCCTTGGGAGCAGTTGGGCTTAGCCACATGTGACTCGGTATAGGGATGAGTGATATGCCCAATGGCTTCATGAGCTGAAGCCTGCCATGACACCCCCCACCGCTCATTTCTGTCAGGTGCAGGAATATATTTTTTGTCCTTGGAGAAGTCTATGAGAAGAGCACTGGAGGGTTGGATGCTTTCAGGTGGTGCTGCCTTGCAGCTTCACAGAACAGGGCAGCCTCAGCATCTGACTCGAGTCCCACGTCTAAGGGATACCCTAAGCTGGGCAGGCAAACTCAGATACGTAGCACCATGGACTCTTGCTCAGAAGACTGTATATTGGAGGTAGAGTGACTTGGTTTAAACCACATTTGTTTTTGCAATGAGAACTGTCAGAATGGACATTTGGCAAGGGGAAGCAGCCCCACTGGGGTCTATGGAAAGGAAGGAATTACATGAGGTCTGTATTTTGCAGTAACTGAGCAGCATCAGGCATCCTATGAAGTTTACAGCTGCTGCTTCTAAGTCTTACTTGGGTTTCCCTGTGGTCATACTCTGGATCATTTCTTCCTAAGAGTAGTGCTGACCCCTCCTGGGGTGCAAGGGGCACCATTTGTGTAGGCGCATGAGGGAAAAAGGAACCATCCCAGTACAAGATAGGAGCATAATGTAAGAGCCTGAACCACAGCTAGTGTTTTCCAAGAGAGAATTGGACCCATGACCACATCCACCACATGCCTGGGGGGAGAGCAGTCTATCCTCACTGATTTTAGTCATGAAGGAAAGGGATTTTTTAATATTATTCCTCTCTGCCCTAGAGCTCTTGTGAAGAGGCCAAAAGTATGATCTGGCCCTCAACACTGGCTTGAGCAAATTGAATCTATTTACTGCCAAAATGTGTACTTTCTGTTTTGTTTACATTTGGAGAATTGTGTTCTTGGACAAACTGTCATTGTTTCCAAGTAAAAGATTCTGTTCCTTGTTACTGCTTTCAAACTTTAAAGATAGACTGAGGGGCTGAAAGTGTCAATATGTTATTAATTCTACAGTGGCAGGTTCCTGGCACCAGTCATTCAGATGAAGAGCTGTGATAAAATGAAGCAGTTTAAAATTACAGCAAGTTCAAGGCAGATATAGTACCTCATTCGCAGTATCTTCAGGAGAAATACTGAGATGAAATTGGTGAATTTTGATTGATTGTTTGTTAATCACACCAACGGAATGAGTTGTTGAAATCACCTGCCCTTGTAAGACAGTGTGCAGCCATTTGTTCCTATCCTGTAATTCGTTCAATTTGTTCAATAAATAGTTTTAAAAAATGAGTTAAAATTGATGCAAGTAGCAGGTAATGCACATGCAGCTCTTGAAGTTCAGTGATACCTGTTTTGCATTAGTCATTTTTCAAGTCATATTTCAGGAAGATGCACTAGATTAGACTATGATTATAGACAGAAAAATAGCTCTGAAGGAAGGATATCAGCTTGCTTCCATGTCACCCCCCCACAGTGCTGAACTGTACCTGCTCATGGTTATGGAAAAAAGCAACTCTTACTCCACAGTGTCAGTACAGCCATGAAGTAGCAGCCTTCAGAGACTGGCTCTGTTCTTCCCTATATGTTATACTGAGGTCTTTTTACATATACTTGTGTTTCAGCACCTCTTCTCACAGAAACTTAGTGTGAAATGTCCACATTGCAGAGCTTCTCTGAAGTAATGTGATTTTTCTGATTTTTCCATGCAGTTACCTCCCATCTTTCGTTTCCACTATAATGAGCTTCCAGTTCATTATGGCAGTCTCTGAGTGCTCTTTAATAAGCAGCTGAGCCACTCTGGTGCCCTGTTGCTGTCTGGAGTGAGAGCCTTGCTCCTACTCTGTCCTGTCCCCTTCCCATGGTTTCACCATCTATCCTTTTCTTGCACTGATTGTGCTGCTTTTTGACACTCCTGTGAGCCTGTTTAATCCACAGAATGGGCAGGAGTCCAGGATTTCTTGCATGGAGTAGTTCAGTGCCATTTTGATGTTAACACACAGAGCTTGCTCTCCCTTAGTAGACAGTGCTGATGGAAGAGGTGGCCAGAGGAGTCAGGGCGACATTACCTGGTGGGCCACTGGATCTGCTCACCCACCTTGTCTGACTTCATCTCAGTCCATCTGAACTGTGAGCTGAGTAGCCTTGCCAAGCAGGGTGCAGAGATGGGGAAAGCAAGTCTGTATGTTGCTCTGGCAGTGCCTTCCACAGTGATTTTTTGGACCCCTTCCTGAAACTGATTCCATCTCCTCCAAACAGTGGTAAATTCAGCTTACAACTCTTTGTATGTGTATTTGAGGATCTGGGCTGCTTGGATCTCTACAGCTGAGGAGGCAGCCATGCATGATGCTGAAGAGAGAGAGGTCAAAGTGTGTAGGTGGAACCTGGGAAGGTACAGCATTGCGGGCTGAGGGCAGCCTTCTCTCCTGTGAAACATCACTGAGGGCATGGAGAAGTCCTATGCAGGAGACAGCCCTGAGAATGACTGAAGTTGTGTTGAGAGTCCATGTTGAATTTGTAGTATTGGCAGCACAAAAAGCATACTTTGATTTACAAATGGATGCATTTTATATGTAAAAAGATAGATATGGAACCCAACAAGGTCGCTTATAGTTAACGTCAGAATGTAATCCGATTTTAATGAATGCAGCCTAAACTTTTAAAGAGCTTTCACTTAATTGGAAAAATGTTTATTTGCCGCATTCGTCTCTTTTTTTTTTCCTTAATATTTGAGATGCATTTGGAATATATTGCATAACAGCAATAAAAATTTTACTAGCAGTATGTCTGGATTTGTGCATGTTTGAATAAGTTTACTTTCCTATTTTTATACCAGATTGTAATGCAGGAACTCTTATTATCCATCTTGCAGCCTACAAAATAGGCAACAATTAAATGGCTCACTGGGACTAATTAGAGATTATTCTTGCTGTTCACTCCTTACTTTCACATAGAGCAGCTTGGAAGTTGTACATCAAAATGTTAGCCATAGAAGCATAGAATGGTTTGCGTTGGAAGGAATCTTAAAGATCATTTAGTTCCAATCCCTCTGCCTTGGGCATGGACATCTCCCACCAGATGAGGTTACTCAAGGTCCCATCCAACCTGGCCTTGAACACTTCCAGGGATGCAGCAGCCACAGCTTCTCTGGGCAGCCTGTTCCTGTCTCTCATTACCCTCACAGTAATGAACTTCTTCCTAATATCTAATCTACTCTCTTTCAGTTTAAAGCTGTTCTTCCTTGTCCTGTCCCTACAAGCCCTTGTAGCAAGTCTGCCTCCAGCTTTCTTGCAGGCCACTTTAGGTACTGGAAGGCTGTCCTAAGGTCTCCCTGGAGCCTTCTCTCCTCCAGGCTGAACAGCAGTGACTCTCTTAAACACGCTGTTTGTCCTTTTATGCCTTCCACCTGATCTGTGAAAATTGCCTGCTCATACTTCTAGATGGGGAAGTTTTCCTCCTGTTTACAAGACTGTTAGGCCAGAGTGGAGCATTTTGTAAAGTTAGTCCTCTCCCACTCTGGTAGAGCAGAACTCACTTAAGCTTTCCAGAAAGTGAACATAATGTCATGGGCTTTTCCTGTATATGGAGGCTCGATGTAGTGGGAAATTACTTTTTATAAACAAACAGAACTGGGAGTGGGACGGAATGGTTTGCAACAAGTTGAGAGGGCAGAGTTTCAAAGGTGCAAAGGATGGGAGGTTGTAGCAGAAAATGGTGAGTATTTACTTGTGCAGTGAAATACTAGGGCCCAGGTAATGGAAGAGGATTTCTGTTTTGAAACAATCATAGATAAAAGGATGCACTTCTAAGTTTTCATATGGCTGTGGTTGTAATTTAAATGGCAGGAGATAAAAATGCAGTGGTTAACTATATTCTTTTTCTGTCTTCATCATCATCCTTTGCCTTTTTTTTTTCCTTCTGTTAGATTTTTCAATGAATTCCTCAGTTGGAAAAAAAAACACTTTTCTTTTCAGACTTTTAGAAAGCCTCTAGAATTAAATCACAAAACGTTAGAGCTGTGTGATATGTCAGGTTCATATTGAAATAAGGTTTTATTTTTGCACATAAAGGAGGGGGTATCAGTCTCCAGATCAAAAGAGCTTGTAATCCATTCACTCCACCCAGGTTGGTTTTTATGAGGTTTCTAACTTTTGTATAGTAAGAATGACATAATAAAACAATAATGGAAAGGATTTAAATTAAACTTACACCATTGAAAAGAGAGAGACATAGGAGGATGTTTCAATTTAATTCTAATTTTAGTAAGAATAATTGAAACATTCCTTTATCCAGATCTCTATTATCACTGAAGTTTTGAGTGAATATATTTACAGTCTACATCTGCCAGTCATATTTTCATTAATTCAGAAATATTGTGGATTTATGACACTCTTTAAATTCGTATAGACAAGTAAGCTATGATTAGGTGGGCAAGAAATTACCTTCTCTGCCTAATGAAATTGTCTTTCATGTTAATTACAGAAAATACTACCTACTGTTACAATAAATATCAAAATTTCGAAAAGATGAGTACCTTTATACATTGATAAGTTTAAATATATGTGACTGTTGGTTTAGGACAGCTTGCTCTAGCAAGCTTTCTCAGGCACTATTCTAGCTCTCTGAAACAAACACTGAGATACCTAGTGATACATATAGTGACTCAGAGACATCGGATTTATTGAACTTAGAACCTGTATAATTAATTGTATGAAACATGGGAGGGAAAAAGGTTTTCCATCTCACTCCTCCAGATGGTCAATGAGTCCTACATACTGTTTCTCAGGGTGTAATGAAGTCTTAAAACATAGACTATATACACCTCTAATCTCTGTTTTCCCCATCTTTTTTCTAAATATATTTTTTGATAATTACCTGGGGCCTATCCCTCCTAATTATTTTTCCCTATAAATATTTAATATCTTTCAAAAGAAAATTGGAACACAGAACTGTGTCAATAGCAGAAACTGCTCATTTGTTTGGGAAAGGATAGTGATTAGGAGGCACCACGTAAATGCACAAGACATGACCAAGTAGCAATATGTGAACTCAAGTAAGCATTTTAATATCTTTAAAGCATGATATGAAGGAGACACCTAGTGAACTAATCAGGTGGGGTTCTATATCCTTTGTATCATGTTTAATTGTAAAATAAATAGGTGTTTCCTGTTGCATGGAGAGGTTAAATTATCTACTCATATAAGTCAGTAGCACTTGGGGACTTCTTGGAAATCTAAAAATTACAGCCTGATAATAGTATATTTTATTTTTTTTTATATGACCCCAGAATGGCAAAAACTTGAATGTAGTCTGAACATATTTGATATTTGATTACAGCATTGTTTTACCCCCACCCCTCCTCAAAAAAAGAATTGTGTCATTTCCCTGTTTGTTTCTGTCTCTACCAGCTGCCCTCCTTCGCTAGCACCAGTGATTGTGTAGCAGCTTCATGAACCAGTTCAAGGGGCTGATCCCGCTGGGGAAAAAGCCACATTTCTCTGATCTGATTCTGATTTAGCCTGTGTTAGTGGCTAAAAATGGGAAGGGCATGTAGGGATTGAAATTAATGGCCATGGTGAGTGAAGAGAAGGGAGGACTGCTGGTTTTGTCAGCTGTGATGATGAAGGTATTTGCTGAGGAATGTAGTTTCATGCTATGCTTAACCCAGTTAAACTGCAGGCTGCCAGCAAAGGACAGTCCTGCTCCTTCTCCATCCCTAGGGATCACAGGCCAAGTCTGTGGAAAGCCAACCAACCTAAACATAAATTCTCCTTTGGGTCTGCTCCCTAAACAGACTCATCTTGTAGCCTCCTTCTTGCTATATCAAATGCAGGCATGAAGAGGGACTTCACTATCAATATGAGGGATGTAGAGAGGAAAAATGATAGGCTCCTGTTGGCAGCCTATGGGTGCACTGAACTAGACAGACTAGACAGAAAACAAATGTCAGTACTCATTCCATGCTCTATGCTAGCTGTTGAAGCTAGGAATTTCACTTGTTTTATCAGAGTGAGGCTCCACTGGATTTTTATTGGCATTTGTTTATAGAATCATAGAATTGTTAGAGTTGGAAAGGACCTTAAGATCATCTACTTCCAACATCCCTGCCAAGGGCAGGGACACCTCACACTAAATGTTTCTCTGACTTCCTGGTCTTCTTAAAACATTTCCATCTTGGTGCTATAAAATATTTTCTGAAGAGCTGTAGGCTGCTTATTTTGGCTCTTCCAAGGCTTTAAATATCGATGGTACTGTTATAAATTGTAGCCACCAACATGGGCCTCCATAAGCTAGCATAAATTAATGAATGCACAATAAAGATTATCCCTCCTCTTAGAATCATACAATTTAAGTAAGGACTGAAACGGAAGCTTTATTCTCATTATTAAACTAATTGAATCTCAGAGAAATGAAATAGGAAATCTCCCATTTGCAAAGGTAAGTCAAATGACTGATTTTTACTGAAAACTTCAGCTTCCTCATGGACTTGCTCAAAGTCACATGGAGAAGAGCAGAGTGTAAATCAGATTTTCTGAGTCTCATCGCTGCATCTTAACCAGTCATTCTGGTCGTCTTTCTTTTACATATACTTTAAAAAGAATTAAATTGCCTTATTAAAAAAAGGCAGGACTGCTTAGTTAGTGCAAGAGAAACTGATTAAATACCTTATGCTGATAGAAAGGTCCGTTGATTACTATTAAACAAAATGGTCTGGATGCAGTCTCAAGCTCAAAAGGTCACTAAACTATTGTCAGGAGCTGCTAAATTTCTGTACTTGATTTGTTTCTTACATTTCTTCTCCAGGTATCTGCTGCAGCAGTCCACTGCCAAAAAAATCCTTAAAGAATTCCTATTTAGGGGAAGAGAACAGAGAGCAGAAGATGAATTTAGAAGGAAAAAAAACTATTAAAACTGTCCAAATGACCCTCAAGACAAGTGGTATGACAATGAAGGTCACTATTGGAATCAAGATACTGAGTTAAAATGGCTTTTGGCTGGGAGAAGAGTATGGTGTGTTATCTATTCTTAAAGCTTTAAATAAAACTTTCATGATGTTGATCAAGGAGCTGTAGGAAGACCTATTGGTTTATAGAGGCAGGTAAGCTAAGCTTGCCTGACATTCAGCAGGAGGGCACCTGTTTGGTCTGTTCAACATTTGTGCACACAAGCTGTCAATCTCTATTAACTGTTGAAGATTTGTTTAATACTTACACCTGTGGGTCAGTATGCAATTAAAAAGTTAAAAAGTGGTTCCTGGGTGGCAGGAGGAGGGAAAAAACATGTCTGACTAGTTTTTTTTTTCATATTGGTCTTTTCAGAGCATTGACATCTGTATTTCTGTTTCTTCCTGAAACACAAAACTTGCCATAATAATAAGATTTAGTATGAAAAGTGATTTAAGAAAGTTTCCTGTTTCCATTTACCCATTTTTTCATTTTCTTTGACTCTTGTTGCTGTAGGTTGTCTGTACCAGTGCCCTAAGTGATAACTGGTGGTAGTAATGAGGCTGCAGACTTCTAATTGAACCCTCTCAGTCCTTATCATTAGGCCTGCAGGATGTGTGCTGGCTCATTAATCCAAACTACCACTCTCAGTTCCCCACCCCACTCTCAGCCTGGCATTTGTGCAGATAACGAATGCCCTGTTTTCCATGTCATGTGCAGAAATAAGCTGCTAATTGCTGCTGCCAGCCTGCCTGGGATCACCTTATAGCTTCTCAGTCAGCTGGAGGTAGTTGAGGGACTGGGAGTTAATGTTATTTAATGTTTTCAGTTGTGGGTGTGATCTAGAATAGTTTTGTTGGTCAGCAAGGACCAAAAATGGAGGAACTTGGAAGCTAGCTTGTTCTGTCTGGAGCTTGTGTGGTGTGTTTAAATGTGTCTGCTATTGTAGTAGAGGGAGGGTACATCTTTAGAAAAGTCTATGTTCTAGATAGGAGCAGGAGATTGTATGCATAGTTGTTTATATTCGCCTTGTCTGTGTCCTCTTTCTTAATGACGCGCAGTTGAGATTGCAACAGCCTGGGATTTACTGGAGGTAAGCAAGCTTCTCTCGTCATAGGTGGAAAAGTTTCTTTGTTTCATTATAGTTATCTAATAACTAAAGTAGTTTTGTGTTCTGTGTTTATGAACTGAAAGTTGCTCTTGCTGCCATAATCTAATGTAATTTTATATGCAAACGTGCATATGCTAAAGCCCACAATGACTAGGGCTAGACTTTGGGATTTCTTAGGTGTGTGCATGCATCTTTACTGTAAAGGTGGGGAGCACTGGAATGGGTTGCCTAGGGAACTGTGAATGCTCCATTGATGGCAGTGTTCAAGGCTGGGTTGGACAGAGCCTTGGGTGGCATGGTTTAGTGTGAGGTGTTCCTGCCTATGACAGGGGGCTTGGAACTAGGTGATCTTAAGGTCCTTTCCAACCCTAACTATTCTATGATTCTATTATTCTATGGTCTGCAAATATGCAGGGTGTATACTAAACATTCAGGCTGATATAAGGATAGTCAATTTTTGCAATGGGTTAAACTAATGCTGTCTGGGCAGTTTCTTAATGCTAGCTCCCAAGATCCTGCCATCTCCTATTCTGGGTTCACTGTTTTGTTTTTATTCCTGAAGAATCACTAAAAATACCTCTGTGCTCTTTAGTGGGCTATTGTAATACCTTTTCTTTTTTATTTTAATCTGTAGCTGGTGCTGGCAGAGGTGGTTTATATGATTTGTTATTGGAGGACTGCTGCTCTTTGTTAGTGCTGTGGACTTAATTTTTTTTATTTTCTATAAATATAGACAGTATTTATTCAACTTTATGTGACATTAATGTTTGGATTTGCAAGAAGAGGGTCATAAATCAATACTATGCATTGAGAAGCAGTTGAAAAGGCACAGTAATATTTTCAAAGAGTTTTCCTAATAGAGTGTATTTTTCTATAGTCTTTGAGGGTATTTTGCCCCTCATTTCTACATAATATTTGAAAAAAAAACACATTAAAATATAAGTCAGAATAGTAAAATTCCTTGTAAGAGGTTAATAAATACTTGTTGTGTAGCTCTATAGCAGATCATACTCGCTTCCAATCAACTTGTACAGTCAAGTCCTTTTGATTTTTGGTTTGCAGGTAATCTAAAGCTTTAGGAATAAGAATTTTTATCAGACTGCAAATGTCTATTGAGAAAAAGGAGGGAATTTTGACATTATGTAGCCTGGAACCCCCTGTCTACATATTTCTGCATAATAATTAAGATGAAAAAGTGTTATTTAAGGTTGAAAATTAAATGCTGTTCCTTTAAGGTAATATTTTGCTTCTTTATGTTGTCAGACATGGCTGTGAATGCTGTGCCAATGCGCCTTCAAGGTGCAGCAGTAGTACTCTGAAATCTGGCAAGTTGAAGTTTTGAATTGAATTATAGTGACAGCCTTGCCCCTTGATACCTCTCTCTGAGGTAGCAAACCAGAAAACAGTATCCTGCTATTAACTGTGGGTGTTGGCGTAATGTATGTGCCTGAAAGGAAGGGAATAGGACTGAAATGTCTTAAATGAGTATGAAATGAAGTAGCAGAAATTGGTTACTTAATAAATGTGGATTTTAAACTACAGGTCAAACATAATAGTACTGGAAACATCAAAGATGCTTCAAAGTTGTCTCAAGATGTTAGGTTGCCTATTAAGGATGAAGATGCAAGTAGTTTCAGTACCTGGATTATTTTTTACCTAGGTTCCTGTCTTTCAAACAATACAATCAATTGAAAATCCTATTTTGTTGGAATGTAGTAAATTAAGATGCTAGATAAGTTGCTTTTCTTCTTTTTTTTTTTTCTACTCAGAAAACCTTTGTAGGGCCAATGATGAGGACTGACCATGGTTCGGGAGTGATTGGTGGTGAAAGAAAATAAGAAATCAGTAAACACTAAGCAAAAATCACATGGCTGAGTAAAATTTTCCAAGCTGTTGAAAGAGGAGCAGGCTTGGAGGTCTGGTTTTTTTTTTGTGATTTTTTTTTTTTGGTGAGGGTTTTTTGGCTTTTACATTTCTGGCCTTTTAGGATATATTCAATTTACAGCTTTGAATTCTCCCTACCTTCACCCCCTTCCCCCCAAACTAAGAGATCTGTAATTTTCCTTTTTAAGTGGAAGTTTAGGTTTTAAGCTATTTATGTTTTTATAAGTACAGGTAGCAGATAATATTAGACATCATAATTTGAGTGTCTCTGACTACAAAGTAATAGTCAGTGTCACTCAAATTATGTTGTCTAGCTTTTCCCAAGCTCCATTTATGTGACTAGACTTCCTAGCCTCTGTTTTGCATTGGGCCTGAAACACTTGAGGCTGCTTTTTTTTTCTGCAGTGAGTAAACTGCATGAGTGGAGAACTGTTTGGTAATATCATATAGATCCAGATGCAGGAGCAAGTTTATGAAGGCAGCAGATGTGGTTTAGACAAATGCTCTTGTCATGTACTTTTAACAAGACATGTTGTCTGATAACTTTCGACTGCAAATCTCTGGGCTGACCTAAGCTCTCGAGGGGCTGCTCTGTCTTGTGTGAGGTGTCACTGTGCCAGCCAGGAGCATCTGGAAGAGGAAGGTCATGCTCTGGTTTTCATTAAGACTCTGGGGCTGCAGGACAGGTGCGATGGTGGGCACAGAAGTGAATGCATAGGGCTGTAAGCAGCCAAATGCAAACTAATTTAGAAGTGTATCAAGTTAGTCATAAAAAGCTCTGTTTCATATTGTAGACATAGTGCTTTTAATCTAGTTTCCCATGTAAACCTATGAGCTTGCTTCCAAATGTTATGCAGACGTGATCAGAAATTTCATAAGGCCATCTGCTTGGATTTCACTCTAGAGTATTGCCTGTGTGATAATTGGTGTTTTTATTAAGCTTTCTAGTAAGCTTTATTCTTCCTAAATATAAAGCAGCACTGAAAGAACAGCAGGTAGACTTTGTGCTTTGTAAAATTGCCTGTCTTAGCAGGGAGTTTCCTTCTATTCTGGTGGAGTGGCAATTCTGCCATCCTCCAAATAGCTTTTCATTATCACTTAATACCTGTACACACAACAGTGTGAAAAGTGTGCCTGTCTTTGTCTTTTATCATTGTTAAAAAATTATTCTGTTTATATGGAAGTTTGTTATTCTGATCACGTAATATACTTGAGGTCAGTCAGCAGTATCATGGGTTTTCCCCCTTTTATTGTCCCTACTGAATTTGAAGAAAGAAATGTCAGGTTCTTTGTGATCTGTAACGGTGAGTTTGAAGTCATGCTCTCAAGCTAAGCAGACTAAAAGGTAGTCTAATTTCTTCCTCCTGGCAGGCATTCTTTGTCTAAATATTTCTTAGTGCTGTCTTTCCTGTCCTCTATTGCCCATGAGAGTGCAGGAGAAACTAGGATAAGAGTGGCTTTGGAGTATCAAAGATCTGAGGTCCCCGGGTGAAATCCAGGTTTGCTTCTGCAAGTCCGTAAGCCCTCAGGTGTATGGGTCCAAGGTCTGTATTGCAATTTCAGTTTTGTAGTACGTCAGTGTCACCACAAAGTGAAAGCTGTCTGTATCGGGATTCATACTGCTTTTAGCACATACTGGTGCTCGTCAGGGGACAAAGGCTGTTGGTGGAATTAGCTCAACTACTTCTCAGCTAATGCAGTCCCAGTGCAGTAATTTGGACATTGTCCAGACCTGTTGTTTCCTCTCAGGGCCTCTCTTGCTCAGATGAGGTAACTCAAGTGACCATCCAAAATTACCAGCTGTGCTGCATCACGATGTTGTGCTCAGGAGTGAAAGTCGGAGCTGCCACGTCTTTGTTGGAAGTGCCTCTGTGTTGATCCCAATGGATTTCAACTCAGCCATGCCTGGACTGTGGGGAACAGTGGTAGGCAGAAATGGCACCTCTTTGTGTTCTCTTGTATTTCATTCTTATTGGCGACTCCATGTTTTTTGACTGGGCACAGTTTTTGACTGGGCTAGGCAAGTAATTTCTGGTCTTAATGCGAGATTTTTCACATAAACTTTGCCCTCTGATTTTAAGGCTAAAATGTTTTGTCATATTGCACATTATATGCTAGGAAGGACTGACTTGGTAGAGAATTTCCAAGCAGGACTTGTTATTATGATTTGGGTTTCACAATTTAATGTATGATTTTTGAGTATCTTGGGGCTCTAGATGAAGAAGTGAATATGAGTAAATTTCCTCTTTTTATTTGCTTTTTTTCCCCTCTTCTTTCCTGATACCACTTTCTGATGATAAACCATGGTATGCATAGTATCTGGTCATTCAACCACTGCAGCTCATCAGATAATCTGTGAACATACTAGTAGCTGATGACACAGGTACTTCACACTTTCATGGCTCTATCCAACAGTGGCTTTTATCTTCAAACAGCAAAAATCGCTTCAACAATTTCAACACTGAGGGAAGGCAATAGTGACTGCTGAGTTGATTAAAATAAACATAAACTATTTTTTGGTGGATGTGGGAGCAGTATCAAAATTGCCACCAATACTGCGATAAAATTAAAATTCCAGGAAGAATGCTTGAATACCGTATTTACAGTAAAGTATGAATATGTTTTTCTTGAAAAGTCTTATATTTGTATGAATTGGCTGCTGATATGTGGTACAAATGTAAATTATTTTGGGCATCATAAACGGGAATACCTGTTTTTCAACCCCTTCTACTAGAAAACACATCGCATTATCATGTCTGAAGTTGCTTGAAACTTCCCTGAATATTTGACTTTTGAGTAGAAGTCTTCCATGGCTTGTATATGTCTCAAAAGATCCTTGAGGGAAAGAGGATTATATGAAAAGTATAGCAAGAGCAACTGCTGTTTCTCAGAGAAAGTCTATGAAATGTGAGTTGTTTTGCTCATGTTAGACTCCCACAGGAGCACTGCTGAGAAGCTTGAGCATCGCTGTCCTCTGACTGAAGTACTTTTTGAAATTCCTCTCAAGTTGTGTATCTTTTTTGCCATTTTGAGAGTGGGTTTTTTTTTTGAGGGGTGTGGATTTCATTTTTAGCAGTAGCTCAGATCTGATTATGAACCTCTGGAATCTGTTTTCATAGTTCTTTACAATATTACAGCTGGCTGAAACTTGGCATGCTTGTTTTCAATGAAATGCCAACACTGATTTTTCCTCTTTTGAATAAGAATGAAAATAAACATTAATTTGATCATAAAACTGTTTTTACAAAAAAACATTATTTCAGCTTCATTGAAGCACTATTTTAAGGAAATCAAAACATTGTATTAGGCTTTTGACTCCCCTAATCATTCCATGTAATAAGAAATAACATTCTAAATAATACATCTTTGAATGAAGCATGGCTTTTTACATAGGAAAAAAAATGACAGAACATCCATTTTTGTTGTTCTACTTTTATTCTTCAATTGAAATCCTGAAAAGGAATGCTGAATTCTGTTTCGTCAGAATAGCCATTTCCACCATTGCTTCTGAACCCAATTGAGCCTTGTTAGTGTTCAGAAAGCAATTTAAAATTTCAGTGTCATGAAACAGTGTCCATGCCAGGGCAGTGCTGACTGAATGAAACCTCTCTGCAACTGCTTGTGTTTGTGGCCAGGAGACAGAAAACATTAACACCACTTGTCTTTTGGTCCTTACTCCCTACTATCCTGTTGTTTGCACCTGGGAAGCAGGAAAGAATGTAGTTGTTGGGATGATACAGGTACGATGGAGAGCTGGAAATGGAAGTGTCTGTTAAAGTGTGGAGTAGACTAAGTGGAATTTAAATAAGAAACAATTGGGTAAGTTAGGGATTAGGAGCTGTGCTGCAATGTCAGTGGGCACCCTGGATATTGCTGCTCTCCTGCTGTCAGTAAGGCTTAGAAATAGTGAGAAAATGTTAATTGCTTCCCTCTTGTGGCTCCCAAGAAAGGGCTATTTTGGCCAACTCAATGTGTAGGATATAGTACAGTGGATCTAGATATTGTCTGTGATCACGTTCTGCCTTGGGTGATGTAAATAAGGAACAGGTATTTCACTATTCACAAGAAATGGGGAGGTGCATGGAAACTACATGGCAGGAAAATTCAAACAGATGAAAAGCAAGCTACCCTGCATAATACAGTATAGAATGTGTTGCCAGAAGATATTTTGAAGGCCAAAACTATAATGGATTTGAAAGGAACGAAAGCAATTTAACAGGAATGGAGGATCTCAAAACAGTCTTTGGCTCAAAAAGATCCCTAAGTTGTAAGTTATTTGAAGCTGTAGGGCTCACAAAGAAATAAGCATTCAGCAGATGTTCTGCTGCTGTTTAGCTCACTTAAGTGTGAATACTGCTGGAAGCATGGTGCTGAGTTTGATGTATTTTTGGCCTTGTCAGAAATGTCTGGTCTTAGTTTTGTGCAGTGGATTTTTTTTTTTATGCACGTTTTTGAGGACCTGAAAAGTTGGGGGAAACTATCCCCCCCCAAAAAAAAGCCCTACCCAGAAAAGACACCCCAAAACTAAATATAAAAGAAGAAAAAAAAAAAAAACAAACAAAAAAAAACATTAAGAATGCTAAGACAAGAAGCTGATGTTGTCATAAGTAATGGAAGGTCAAACTTGGAAATACCTAAATGGAGTGAATTGTTTCATCTAGTGATTCTGCTTATGGATAAGATCAGGAAAAAAAGCCCCATGGGTTCCCAAAGTATCATAATACTTGCATGCAAGACATGCTAATTGAAATCAGATGCTTTCCTTCCTAGCAGCATTGTTCTTTGTTTTTCTTTTAATTTGTTTTAAAAGCTCCAGAAACATGAGAATGTCAGTTGAATTTTCCTCATCAGATTGTTTCAAAGTTTTTAATTTCGGTATTGCAGGCATCAACATTTGCCATTTAATCTACAGTGTGTACTGACAAGGCAAATTGAAATTAAGAGCAATGATTTTGTTCTTAATCTTCAGACTCTTAGCTTAGTATAGAGACAAGGAAGCCTGCCTATTGCTTTTTTACCCTTGTCCTAGCACCTTGAAGTGATGCTAGTGTAATGAGTCTTCCCAAAGATAACAGGTTGATGAGGACTGTGACAATGGTCTTCTGCCACTAAAGCTGCATGTTAATGTCTCTGCAGACCTGTCAACATCAAAGGTAATAACACAAGAGTGGTTGCAACCACTTCAGTGGGAGCCTTGGCATGTTTGCCTTCACTTCTTGTTGGGGCACTAATAGTAGTCTCTTGAATGCAGAAACTGTTGTTTGCTCTTTGAATGAGTGTTTAACTTCCATCTCAAAACTTTAATCAGGAATGTTTGGATATGGAGTATTTGTTAAATGCTTCTTGCAAAATGGCAATTGCATTTACCTTCCCTGCCTCAAGGCATTTGCTATCCAAATGGTGAAGGAAAAAGTATTCATTTGCTGTTATATCAATATGAGTTTGTCTTGCCAAATTCAACCTTTCCTCTAGAAGGCAGGAGAGATCAAGGGAGGCAGTAGCATCCCTGTGATTGACTTAAAATTCCTGCAGTGTATGTGATTTAATATGTGTGAGCATCAATAGTGTGGTCCCATTGCCCTGCTTGTCTGAAGGGCTCTAGGACAAGGGATTCCCTGGATATCTGGAGGCTTTGAAGATGAGAGTAATGACATCCACAGAGGAAACTGCCTTTCTGAACTGCAGCCTGGCCTTTCTTTTATTCCTTAGCTCTCTCACTCTTCAAATGCGTATTCAGTTGTTTAGAGATCTTGGTAAAAGCCACAGAAGGGATTTGGTGGCTGTTCCTTGAGGGATGTGAGCAGTGACAGTCATTGCCAGTATTTGATGAACTACTACAAATCTCTAGTTCACCTTTCGCCAAAGATGCTGAAAATAATTTAGACAAAGAGAAGTAAATATAACCACAAATCAGTTATCTAAATAAAACTACAAATTGGTCTAATAATAAAATTTAGCATGGTAATAAGATAAGGACTGAACACAAGCTTACAATGTCAGTGGTAGATTTTGATTTACTTTCTGACTTGAATTTAGTTAGCAGCTAGGGATTTTAAAGGGCAAAATAGTGCTTTTGTACAGTGAAGCTTTGCAAACTTTGTTTGAGGGATGTTGATGTAATCTCTCTGAAGTAAACCTTGAACTACGCTGAGCTCTAGAATCGTCATACCCTAGTCTATTTTTAATTAAGATTTATCAGCATTTTTCAACTGGATTAGAAAGTGTAAGGCTTCTAGGCATGCTTATGAACAATGTGTGATAAATGTGCTGCGAAAGTGTTTTGTGCTTCCTTCTTCAAACTCTCCAACTCTTGAAGTTGAAAAATAGTGTTTTCTACATGTACTAGCTAACCCTTTGTTATTTAAATATATGGTGGTTAGGGCTCTGTTTTCTTATTGTTTGCATGTGAAGTAGCTTGTATTTCCATAAAATTTGTGAGCAACTTGTCATTATTCTCCAGCTTAGCAGCTGGTTCACATCTCTGAATGCTGGCCAGAAAGGTGGGAGAAGGGAAGTAAGCTTCTGAAGAGAGTGTTATTTGGTTTTAAGCACCCGTTCTTTTCCTTATGTATTAACCTCAGAATGTAAAGTCTCAAATTCATGTATTTCAGATTGATTGCGGTTTGAGACTAATACCTTAACTCAAGCATTTATCGTCAGCTCTTAATGTGAATTGGGAGTCTACCTTCTGTTATAATCAGTGAAGACCTAGGAAATTATTTAATTTCCTGAATAGGCAGCTAGTGCTAGTTGAGAGAACTTTTGGCATCCCTTGTGGCCTCCAGCTATTAGTCCAGAAGCACATGAGTCTTCCATCAGCCCCATCTGGTATCTGCCGTCCTTTAGGCACTTTAAAATTACATGAAATACTGATATTAAGGCAACTGCATTGAGCTTCAAGTCAGGACAGGCTACAGGCTCCTAGAGAGCAATTTAGCTTTCCCTGAAGTAGCCGTTTAAGTCCACTGCCTTGACTAGAGCCTATAAATGAAGGTTGAATGCTTTTCAGAGACCCTTGAATGTGGATGTTTTAATCTTGGATAGATCCCAGTCAGAGCAATTATCTTGCCTCTGATAACAGCTCGGGCTCCTGGCAGCCATAGTTGCTAATTTACATTATGAGAACTTAATTTTTGTACAACAGCAGTTTTCACTAATAACAAACCTTTAATAAGCTGTTCCAGTTTAGTTCTGGCCTTCTTTATTATTTACTACATAATGTTGTGGCTAGAAAACCTATAGATGAATGTGAATATGTAGCTTGAGAATACTTAGTTCAGTATTTGCTTGAGCTGAAAGTGGTTTTCTGGGAATAATTTTTACACAGGCATGCATCTGCTCTCCTTGTGCACATACAGGCCCGTGGGCAGATTTCTTATAACATCTGATTTAATTTCAAATTGTCCCAACAGCACTTAATTTTACAGTGTTTTCACAGAATAAGTTATATTGAGAACTGTTTATTGATGATTTTTCATTTGGTCTTGGTTAAAATAGTATATGTAACACTAGAAATCCATCCAGGAATAACATCTTAATCATTGTACTTATGTAGCCCATAACACTACTGCTTCCTAGGCTGGGTATCGCATGTTGTTTGGATTGTGGTGAATCAATACATTTCTATTTTGTCTCAAACAGTAATGGTAGAAAAATCAAAGAAAAACAAAAATCTCTACAGTACCATGAATATGTAAGCCAATTTATTTCCTGTTTCTATTATAACTGTGCAGTAATGTGAACAAAATAATTTTGATAACTTGGCTTCATTTTACAGAAAGGCTACAGGTGAATTTTCAGACATGGTGTTTGACCAAAAGACTGTGATTTAAAACTGTAACAGCAGAATCTGGAAACCTGCTAGTTCAGGTTGTTTGGGTGCATGTCCACAATCAGATAGTTGAAATTGGGTCTGTGAAGAGAGATAAGAGAAAAATTTGAAATAGATACAATTATACCTACACCCTAACAAAGGGGATTTTAATTCTCCCTATATATTACAGTAATACGGGCAGAAATACTTCTACTAGTAACTAGCAAAGGGAGAAGGAAGGGCTGGACTCAAGTAGAACGCTGAGGTTTTCTTCTGATACTTGTAAAAGTTGATTTTGAAAGGAGCATAAAATACTTAGGAGAATTGGTAGAATAAACTAACTCTGTAGTGGTGAAGTTGAGTGAGATACTTAAACATATGCTCAACCTTTAAACATGAAGCAGTTTTGTGCTAGTTTCACCAAGAAAATAAGTACCTTCCTTCACCTAAATTTAAAATTTCAGATTCTTTGCTCAATTACCACTTAACCTCAAGGGAACCAAAGTTTATTTGGAGAAAACTTCAGTATGTTCCATGTTCTTTGAATGTTTTTTTTTTTGAAAATTAGATAATTCACTGACAGAATAATTGTATGAATTTTAAGCTGATTTTGGCTTTTCAGCTTTTCATACTGTTTAGCTTTGTAAGCTCCTACCTGATGAGAAGGTATTAATGGATCCCATTGGGGCCTGACTGCCCCATTGCGCTGAAGGGAAGAGTTCATGCCTTTAAGGTTTATGGATTATACTGTACAATCATGGGCTACTAATCTGACCTTTTCTTCATCAATGTGCAAGTCAGTGTATACCTCTTGTATGAAGACAAGCTGAGAAAGTTGGGGCTCTTCAGTCTAGAGAAGAGAAGCTGCATGGAGGACTCATATCAACCTTCCAGTATCCAAAGGGGGCTTACAAGTATACTGGGGAGGGATTCTTCATTGGGGACTATAGCAACAAGACAAGGGGTAATGGGTTCAAACTTTAACAGGGGAAGTTCAGGTTAGATATAAGGAAGAAGTTCTTTACTGAGAGGGTGGTCAGGCACTGGAACAGGCTGTCCAAACATGTGGCAAATGCTCCATCTCTGGCAGTGTTCAAGGCCAGGTTGGATAGCGCCTTGGGCAACATGGTCTAGGGTGAGGCATCCCTGCCCATGGCAGGCAGTTTGGAACCAGGTGATCTTCAAGGTCTCTTTCAACCCTAACCATTCTATGACAAGTTGTTGGGGTGTTCTGGTGAGTGTCATGCTAGTCAACTGCTGAAACTTGCTTTGTTAATTTTCCCAGGTTTAACCCTCTTTGGAGAATGAGAACTTGCAGCCTTATCAGTGATGCCCTGTGACCGTGGCTTGTTTCTCTAAACAGCAGCTCAAGAGGAAGATCTAGAAAAAAGTGTGCTGACAGGGCACCTCTTTAGGATCACACAACAAAGAAAGCAAACAGACGTATTCTTTGCAGAGGGTTCAGCACTTCTTCTTTTAGAAAGAACTAGTTTGTTCCATCCCCACCTCTCTGAAGGGCTCTTCAGAAATTAGGCCAGGATCTCTGAAGTTCTTCTCCCTAGAACCCTTTTTTTTGTAAGTCTGGTTTATGCAGATTGCTCTTCTCTTTCCTGTAGCTGACTTCACTTGGCTTGGCTGTTCATGTCAAATCTTGCTCATGCCCATCCTTTTTCCAAGTCTCTCTTTCTGTACATGAGGCTTGTTGTGTGTGTGTTTTTTTTTTTTTCTGGTGGTGTGGTTTGTTTTGTTGGGGGAGGTTTAATTCAAAAATAATTTTTTAAAGCTTATTTTTTTCCTCTATCTGCTCCAAGGTTCAGTACAAACACAGGTATGGTTTTACTTAGGACAAATATCTACTTCTTCAAATTTTTGCTGACTTCTCACTTCCACGAGAAAGGCGGCTATCCTAAATTTTACCGGTGCATGTTTAATTAGCACCTGTATGGGCACAGTTACCAAGTTTGTCATCTGTTGCCTGTCATGGCTAGTCCTCCCTTGGTTGATGGTCAGAGCCAGCTCTGCTTGAGCCAGCATGGTGCTCAGCACTAAGCCCTAAATATGAAATGAATGGGATGCTCTGGGAACCCTACCTTTCATCTGTGTTTCTTGGGAGAAAAAAAAAACCTCCAACAAGCCAAAACAACTGCAAAACAAAAAAAGCAAAAAAAGCCAATAAACCAGAACAACCCCTCAGCAAACAGACTTTGCTTATAAAATCAAGTTTTCTTTATTTTCATGCTTAGCAATTACAACCCCATGTTTTTGTTTTCTGCTTGAATCATCTCTGATATTCAAATTCCAGAGGTACACTCATGCTGTACCTCTGTAATGATGGGCTTAGGAAGGCAGGGTGCTGTGAAGCTCCTGATTGCTCATAAGCGAGATGGTAGTTACTGATGTGGTGTCTTTGTGCCGCCAGACTTATTGTTATATCCTCCAATGGTGGGTCAGCGACGCTGACTGTATGGGAACCTGTTCTGCCTGATGATTTATGCTACTGAGGAAGGAATATGTGGAGGGCAATTTGTAGTAGGATTGGTTGTAATGTCTTAATTTGTCAGGGCAATTAATGTTGGACTTCTGTGAGTAGTGTTGCTTGCAGGCTATGGATTTAAACACGCATATGCTGCGATTTACATTTTCTTCTTTGTAGCCACTGATGGTGATAGACCAGTACAAAGATAAATCCTTCCCTCCACAAGAGGGAAGAAAGACAAGAACAACAAAGGTAAGATCCAAGCTTTCACAGAGTTCAGTTCTGGAAGCGTTCTGAATGAAGGCATTTTATTTTGTGATCCGTTTCTGTTTTGCACTAGACTGCACAGAGTGTACATAAGCCTACAAAGTACTTGCATACATGATCATAGGTACTAGTTTGTGTGCTCTGAGCCAAAACCTGTTAATTCCACCAAATTGACTACTTCTATGCCACTGTCCTTAGGAGAATATTAATCACAATTTTTCACCATTCTTGGTTACATTAGCTACCCAAAAAATAGCCTTGTGGGTATCTTGCAGTACAGTTGAACTTGAGAAAAATCAGTTGCTACAGCAGGGTAAAGCTAAAGCCATCTAGTTATATAAACATTGGAGCCCAGATGTCCCACATGAGTCACATAGAGAATTCTGAGCTGGTTCACTGAAAACACTGTCTTTACTTTCTCAGACTCCAAGAAATTTCAATCTGTGCAGAACTTGTAAAAGAGTATTAAAATTCAGCATAACGGAGGAGAATTACATCATGTCACGCATGCTCTCAAAAATAGCATCTTGTTGATGGTGTGCAAGTAACAGTAATTGTGCATTTTTTCACAGTTTTTCAAGATGTTCAGTGTAATTTTATATGTAACAAGGAAGCTAAAGTCTTTTATACCCTGTACTGCAGCCCAAGGACCTAGGAGAGGACAAAGCATTTCATTTTGCCCTCAAAGCTTTATCTACTTTATTTTAATTGACACAGCTGTGTCCAATCTCCATTTTTCCTGCCTTTCTATGAAACCCCATGGATGGTAGAAAGTGTTTCAGGTTGGAAGTATTGCCCCTCAGAGCACTTCAGACGGTACTTCAATGGCTAAAATTACCACTTCTGAACAGGGGATACTGCTCCAAGTACAGAATTTTCTCTGGCAAGAGCCAGGTTTTACGCGGTGGGAATTTGTTGCAACTTTAACTCCTCAAATAGCTCTAAGTCACTGGAGCGTGGATGGAAGAAGCAGCATGTTCTTCACTCCAAGCATGTTGCTCCCAGTGAAGGGTAGAAAAAAGTTGAGACCAAGGCTTGGCATTGGCAGATGTGTACTAGCAGGAAATCTCGGGAAGAGGATTTTGGCTGGTGGAGTTTGGCAGGATGAGAGCCTCTTTTGCTATCTCTGTGTGAAAAGACAATTCATGCTTGGGAATCTGTGCCCGCATCTTTCTCTATGCGTGTAGTTACAGAGCAGGTGGCATATAGATTGTACCATATAGAGATGAACGCATGCAAATTAGATTGAACTTAAATACAGGGTGACTAAAGATGGAGGTGACATGTACCACAGACTCTGGAAATGGTATTGATTCTTGTGGAGTTCTGATCTGCGTGATGTTGCTCAATTCCCAAACATATATGAAGCCTTGTCCTTAGACCTGGGAACCAATTTAAGCCGTTAGCTCTGGCATATTTGGAAAAGATCACAAACTCATGTGAGCAACGTTGTTTCATGGCCCTTTCCTGGATTTGGAATGTAGATGTGCTCTGAACATCTACTGATATGAACAATAGGTAAATTTAATGAGAGAACAAAAGAACCTAATGCTTTGCACATCAATAAATAATATAAAACTAATATAGTTGTAAAGATCAGGAAATGTGCCTTTTTATGACAGGACCTGTGCTGACTGCCTAAATGTGGTGAACTTGGTATTTATCATTTTTCTATGTTTGAACTTGCATTATGGATATACTTTTTGAAATCAGTATTTCTGTTTCGGTTCATAGTGCAGTATTTGACTACTCCAGATGTGTATTTGGATCATGGTGTTATTTAGAAGTAGTAATTTTCCCATGCCTTACATGTGTACTGTGGATGTCAAGTCCTCAATGTCTGCTGTTTCCCACTACAAATCCTGTATTGGTCTTTATCACTTCCTCACACGGCCATAAAGCTCTTCCAACAGGAATGAGAATGGATGCTCTGACTCTGGGCACTGTGCTTGGGGTTGTCTCATCTAGGAGACACAACCTGGTTCTGCTTTGGGCTCTAAACTAATAAAAATGTCCTTCTCCTTCTAGAGGTAGAGGGCTTGCTTTGTGATCAGTGGAAGTGATAGTAAGACCGCACCTACAAAATCTGCATCTAATACAGTCTGTCCATATAAAAACCAGCTTATGAAAGCCACGGGCTAAGGTCAGCATCTTTGTAGGGTTGTGCGTTGGCAACATAAGAATTTTTTTGCCTCAAAACTACTTTACGCAAGTATATGCCTATATGGTAGTAAAATTAATGCTAATGATTATGAGAGAAGCCCTTTTAATACCTATGGCTTGCAGTACCTCTTTTCTCAGGGTTTCAAAGAAAAAGCTCAGTGTTAAATATTTGCCTGATTTGGGTCTTCAGGCTTGAGAACCTGATAGGTCTTTATTGTATATGCAGGTAGATAATTGGATTTCAAGCTTGCACAGCTGTTTTATAACCATTTTCATTACACTTGTGCGTATCACACAAGTTAATCTTTTCATGCATAAGCCTGATTTACCAGTGTATCATGCAAAATTGTGCGTATTATGTATCTGTGCTGCTTTTACTCTTTCTCACCCTTTGTGCGCTTAAATGAATATATACTTTTCCAAGGGAAGTGGTGATGGTAACACAGGCCTAAGTAGGACAACTTTTATGCAGTTACAGGAAATCATAATCCTCAATGAAGCTGCAAATTTTCACTTGCTGGTCTCTCTACTGGCATGTTCCCTGAGCTTACCAAAGGAAGCTCAAAAAGGGGTGTATTTTCCTCTTACCACCCTTACTAAGAACGACTGTAATGAAAAGCCTACTTTTTTATTAGTATTACTCTAATTTTTACTTTTATTGCTATTTTTAACATCTAAAATGCTGACTACATAGTTGTCCTGGCTCTGAGGGGCTTTTGCTTGTAGCTGAGAGGCCAGCAGCTCTGGACCAGCCACACCAGTGCAGCTCTGCTCCCACAATGACCCATGCTTGTCTTTCATTCCCCAGTGCTTCAGCTCATGTATTAACCAGAACAGAAGCGTGAAAATGCTCAGATGACTTCTGAAGACTTTTTGGCTCACTCATATGTTGCTTACCACCAGCCATGTCTGCAAACACCCTGGCTGTTAATCCTGGGAACTGCTGTCGAGTTGTGCTCTCACCTATGTGAATACCATATGAATGAGGTATGGGAAGAGGAGCTCATTCATGCTGCTTGCTCCTCCTCTTCTTGCCAGGTTACTGATCTAGTTTGTACTAAATCCAGTAACAAATCCTTGATCTTGATTGGGTTTTGTAGGCTCTCTGAAAGTATTATTTCTACTGCTAATGTAGAAATTGCATTGATCGATTCAAAGCCTTACCTCTTTTTGTACTACAGTAGGATAATTGTTTTACATAATTGTGCATCACTTTTGCTTTTATGTCTGGTAATTTTTTTTTTATTTTTTATAAATAAGACTGTTTATTGCTGCCACTATTAACCCTCCTTTCTGTTGCCAATTTTACATTGTCACATTACAATGTGTTTATTGCTACTTGTCTCAGCTTGCACTCTTAAGTATTTAAGCCAAATCCCTTCAACTTCACAAAATCTTGATCAGATTGGAATCTTTACCTATTGCCATAATGAAAATATTAAACAGTAATTTCCTCTTCAGATGCAATAGATGTAGCATTACTGGGACTCTTGAACTGCTCATTAAATACAAATTTTATTTTAACACCTGTAGCTGAAATGAAGTGAAATACTTGATGGCTGTTGTGCTAATGCTTCCATGAAGGAGATAAAACTGAAAATGTATGCAAAATCAGTGACAATGCTTAATATACATGGTTATTCTAGCTTTAGGAAAGAATGAGGAGAAATACTATTGTGATATATAGTTTGATACTCACATTTTTAAGGGAAGTTAATTTTATCAGAGTTTTTTTGAGGCAAAAACCTACCAAGCCTTCTACTCATGTGGGTGTTCTGAAGTATGAGGATACTTCCTTCTCTCTCTCCCTCTTTTTCCTCTCTGCAAGAATTTGTTTCTTTTGATTTCTGTCGGTGCAGAAAAGCTAAATGCTGTCTGCAGTGCTGTTGGATTATTCACAAACTAAATTATTTATTGTGTGTTTTAAAATATATTATGGCCTCTGACCAGTGTTGAAATATCTTTTTAAACTAGAATGATATCTCCACCTTTAATGGCAAAGAAATTAATGCTGTGTCAATTTTGTGGTCTTGCTCCAGTCTAAGAAACAAGTTCATTGTGTTGAGTGGAAGCAGTCCAACAGGGTAATAATTGAACAGTTATTTCTTCACAATTACGTATTTCAGACAGTTACGCATCATCTGCAACTGCTCTTAACTTTAATTCTCCCATGGTATGGAAATACAAAATTCAGTTACTATTACAGTTTGGTTTATGCTTTCCCTATCATATTCTATAATAACATTTATGGTGCTATGGCAAAAACAGCTTTTATGAGCATCCGTTGCTCTGGCTATGTCTCACTGTTTAATTACTCTACTATGAGCAATGTCCTTGAAAGGGTAAGAGGGTGTGAACATTCTGGTTCATGAAGAACATACGCAACAAAGTTATTAAACAATCTTTACAGATCATGTTTATTGGTGTATTAATATATTTCAAGCATTTTGGGAGGTATGAGACCACAGACTCGTAGTGTAATAAGTGCCATTTCTGGCAGTGTTCAAGTCCAGGTTGGACAGAGCCTTGGGTGACATGGTCTAGGGTGAGGCATCCCAGCCCATGGCAGGGGGGTTAGAACTAGATAATCTTAAGGTCCTTTCTAACCCTAATAATTTTCTGATTCTATATTGGAATAGAAACATGGAACCTATGTCCTTAATAACAAGGCATGTTCAGTGAACACAGTTAATTTCTTTGTCTTCTGTCACTCTCTGCAAACCATATTGATTGAAAGCAAGTCCTGCAGTATGACCAAATCATTTAGGTTGAAAAAGACCTTTACAATCATCAAGTCCAACCATTAGCTTAGCACTTCAAAGTCCACCACTAAACTATGTTCCTTAGTGCCATGTCTACATGTCTTTCTAAATTCCTCCAGAGATGGTGACCCAACCACTTCCCTGGCAACCTGTTCCTGGAACAGTCCTTTCGGTGAAGAAATTTTTCCCAATATCCAATCCAAACCTCCTCTGGCACAGCCTGAGGCCATTTCCTTTCATCCTGTCTGTTGTTACCTGAGAGAAGAAATAGACACTCGCCTTTCTACAATGTCCTCTCAGGTACCTCTGGAGAGTTATAAGGTCTCCCCTGAGCCTCCTTTTCTGCGAGATAAGCAACCCAGTTCCCTCAGCTCTTCCTCATAAAACTTGTGCTCCAGACCCTTTATCAGCTTCTTGGGACCTAGTCCAGCACCTCAATGTCCTTGTAGTGAGATGCCAAAAACCAAGCACAGTATTCAAGGTGTGTCCTCACGAATGCTAACTACACGGGGACAACCACTTCCCTAGTCCTACTGGCCGCACTATTTCTGGTACAAGCCAGGCAGCTGTTGGCCTTTTTGGCCTCCTGCGCACAAGCTGGCTCATGGTCAGCTCTCAGACATCACTCCCGGGTCCTTTTCTGTCAGGCAATTTTTCCACCATTCTTCCCCAAGACTGTGGCACTACATTGGGTCGTTGTGACCCAAGTGCAGGATGATGCACTGAGCCTTTTTGAACCTCATACAACTGGAGTCAGCTCATCAATCCAGCCTGTCCAGGTCTCTACAGAGAGCCTTCCTACCCTCCAGCAGATCAGCACTCCCACCTGACTTGGTGTCATCTGCAAATTTAGTGAGGGTGCACTTGATCCCCTTGTCCATACAATTGATAAAGATCTAAGGGTACTGGTCACAGTTTGATGGCTTGACCTCATTTAATCAGAAGTTCTTATTTGTGACAAAGCAAAATTTGCCAAGTCAGGTTATTTATGATTTTTTTTTTCTTTTTTTTTTTAAATTTTGTTAAAGCTTCAGTAATTTTCTGCCAAATTTAGCAACAACAACAAAAAAAAAATGCCATCAATTCTAGTGGTAGCTTGGTATAGAGTGGTAGATTGCACTTAGTAAAGAAATTACTACAGTTATTTCTTCCCTCTTTCCCCACTTCTCCCCTTACATGTATGTAACTGACCAGTGTTCTCTCTATGCCCTCCAGAGCTTTCCAAGGGAGAAGAGCTTAGAAATGGCATAGTTTTATGAGAAATATTGCACACTCCTTTTAAAATGCTTAATATTTCATAACTTGAAAAATAAGCTTAAAAGACTTGTCATTCTTTTAAAAAGGCATCCTTAATAGGGAGTAATATTAAAATTCCATTATTCTAAAATGGTCAAAGTTCAGCTATCATTAATTACTATAGAGCTTAAGTGAACAATGTAATCTAGAGATCTATATCAATGCATCATTTATTATTAAAGCTAATTGTTTGTTTAATTATTCACAGCTCTGTCATAGATTGATTTCTCTGTCATCTGAGCCTAGAATTTGAGTCATTTTAAAGTAGAAAGTTGTACAATACCTTTCTCTCTTTGCAGTGCATGGAGTTGAAAAAGTCACTTATTTTTCCCTTAAATTTTGTTTACCTGTTAATATCAATGATATTAAGATATAGTTAAATGAAGATTAGAGGACTCTGTGTTAACTTCTACATTTACTGCTTCTATAGAATTATATTAAGGTAACTTGACAGCTATACCTAAAAGAGGCCTACAAGAAACCTGGAGAGGGACTTTTTATCAGGACATGTACTGACAGGACAAAAAGGAATGGTTTTAAACTGAAAGAGTGTAGATTTAGGTTGAGACATTAGGAAGAAATTCCTTACTATGAAGGTGATGAGGCACTGGCACAGGTTGCCCAGAGAAGCTGTGAATGCTGCATCCCTGAAGTGTTCAAGCTCAGGTTGAGTGGGGTTTTGAGCAACCTGGTCTAGTGGAATGGGACCCTGCATTTCCTTCCTGGCAGGGAGTTGGAACTAGATGATCTTTAATGTCCTTTTCCTTACAAGCCATTTTGCTATTCTGTAATTCTCTATTTCTAGTCTGAGGCCAGAACTCAGTGCAGTATTCAAACTGAGAGCATGCAATATGTATTTAGTTGTGTGGCTTTCAGTGTGTGTGTGTGGTTTGTGGGTATTTTGGTGTTTTTTTGTTTGGTTTTGTTTTTTTTTCTTCTTACCTGGAACATTTGATGGTGGTTCTACACTATGGTTGCTAATTGGCACTAACAAATCTAGTGTCTATTTTTGCCTGTTTATAGCCAAAGCCAGGCTTGGTTTGTGTGCCTTTCTTTGGCATTTGATTTCCACTTGTTGTTTTATTGACAAATTACTCAGTACTGTGAGGTGTTTTTTTTTTTTTTTTGGTAGCTCTTCATAGTTTTAGGTTTTTAAAAATTGCTCAATTACTGACCATGCTTTTCATTCATACATATTCATTAAGCGTGTATTATCCTACAAGTTGATCTTTCCTCCTATTTCAAGATAGTGATGTTTTTCATAACTTCTGCCATGGAATCTTGCTGGTTTTATGACTGCTGTCCTGCTTTTTGATCAAATGCATTTTGTAAACCCCTGAGATCAGTTTTATTTTCATGCTAGCTAATTCCTTCAAAGAGTTTTTAATTTTTTTTGTCCATTAGCAATTCTCTTGCTGAGGCTGTGTTGGCCCTTCTGCTGTATAGCATAGATATGCATTTATGCAGTGATACTATACTGTAACTGAAACGATAGAGTGTACAAATGGGATATTGCATCATAGCTATGACAATGCTTTGGCATAAGAGCTTGAAATCTCTTGGGTGAGCACCATCTGGTCTTGACAATTTGTTACCATTTTTTATTGATCTGTCCTACAGCTACTCCAGCATGGTCTGGACAGCAGAGCAGCAGCCTGGCCGTTTTGAAACCTATGCCTCTCAAGCAGCAGTTCCCAGCTTGGTGCTGCTATCAGCTGTATGTCTAAATGAGATATCTATCCCATTCATGGGATGCAGACTGTGCACCCATGTGGGCAAGTTTCCTGCTAAAAGTTTGTGTCTTACCCTTGCTAAGGAGTGTCCAGACCAGAGTGACTAGGATATAACACATGCCACAGTGTGTTGCTGAGTATCCCACATCCTGGCTGCTTCTCAGGCTTTTCTTTCCCTTCCTCCTTAGGGTGCCTCTACCCTTCTCCCATCAGCATCTAACCAGCTGATGAGGATGATGCTCTGGAACCTAGGGAAAAAGAATGGGTGTGGATGGGCTCTGCAGGCAGAGGAATCTCTATGATGGGCAGAGATGCTGAGGAAACCATTGTGAGTCTTCCTCTGATGAATGGAGAACTCCATGTTGTAGTGGCTTAAAAATACTAGAACTCCTCAGCTAAATCACTCCCAGCTCATTTGTTTGCTTTTAGCATGGGTTAAGTAGTCAAAATTACTAAATCAGAGAAATGTTTGGAACTTTCCACTAAAACGTTCCATGTGAAATGAATGAATCCTAAAGAAGGTACCCTGGGTAGAATATTTCAGCTAAAATGGTTCAGATTGTCAGAGATATAAAACCAGTCTTGCAACAGTTTGTACAATTAATTGCAAGTGATGCTTGCAGCCTCCCCTGTGTGTATATACAGATATCGCTGAATACTGCTTTAAAAGTAATAGTGTATTACTACTTCATAACTGCATAACTCTTTATTTTAGAGGCTCAAATAAGTTTGTATTCCTGGACAGATGACTTTTTTTTCAAAGCCTTTATGAGCTGGATAATTATTCAGTTAATATTCTAGCATATAGGAGTTAGCTGTCTTTTTCATCAGCTGGCTAAGTATTTTACCACCAGGGACTAGTTTTATTAATAATGCTGTTTATTAATGTAAGCGGCAAGTTGTTACAGTGTTTTGTGGCAGTCTTTGGTGGAGAACATTTGAGCAAAGTGGGGTTCAAGCAGCTTATTGGCTGGAGAAAGATGTGTTTAGAGGGTTAATCATTGGAAGAATATTTTTATCACTAATAAAGTGCTTAATTAAAAGATACTGCAGTCCTCCAAGATGTTCAGATTCTCGGAACAATATAATTGGGTTAAAAAATAGATAATACAAAACCCCACAAAAGGCAATTCAGAGTATACAGTAATAAAAGGCGAATATTTCCCATTTTACTGCTCGATTGTTATTAAATGTGTTGTGGAAGTGAAGGTTAGTAACACATACTGTCTTGTGAGCCAGCTAAAATGTATTCTATGTTTAATTCCTTCTTTTTAGTCCTCGTAGTTTCTGTGAAGCTACTGCCTTTTTACTTTAATTTGTCAAGAAAGTATTAAAAATAATTAAAATGTACATTTAGCTGAGAGGATAAATGTTCTGAACTGAAACATGGCCATAAAACTTTGACCTGGGGGATCTGATCTCTATATTTTTAGTCAGTCATTAATTTTAATGACTGAAAAGTCATCTTTAACTGGTCTTTATCCCAGTGGGTTAGTAAACTGTCATGTAGCAAAAAATAGATTTTATTTTGCTTTATACTTAAACCACTGAAGTTAACAATTAATCCCCGGTTTTAGGGCCAAATTTTTCCAAGGTGGGTCAGTCAAATTCCATTGTAGAAATTATTTTAAATATTGAGGAATTGCATTGGTATAACTGCAGATCTATTTTTTTTATTATTTTTTTTAAATTTTGTTTTTATTTTTCCTTTGCAAAAGTTTCTCTGTCAATAGCCCTGCTTGGATAGAGAATAAATTGCTTTGTCCTTCAAAACTTGCCAGTCTGACTTTTCCAACTACTAGGTCTGCTAATTCAGTTGAAATCGTTGAGGTCTCAAAGAATGGTTACCTAAGGAGAGACTTTTCAAGGTGGGACCAACTCTTGTGACTTCAGTACACTTTGGACTTTGCTTATGAATACATTCTTAACTAATTATTAACATAAATTGCCTCATGGCTATTGCTTTATTGGGGTTTTCTTGGGGTAGGATATGGGGAGCGTCGGCATATTCTTAATTAGTGCTGAAATTGGATAAATATTTTCTAATGTCTACTGCTGTTTTGACCACAAATGAGAAACTACTGTAAATTAAATGTATACTTGTGTTTTTAATTTATTTTTAATTTAGATGTTCAAAGCTTTGTTTTTTTTTCGAATTTCCTGTTTCTGCTTACCTCTTTCTTCTAATATGCTTACCGTCCTGCTTGTTCATTAAAATGGAGGTGAACTAAATTTACTTTTATGTGATGTTTATTCAAAATAAAGAAGCTATTCTGTTTTCTCACAATGTCCAAAATGACTTTTCAGACATGGTTCCAGCAATGTATATTGTGGAGGAATTTATACATGCCAGTGAACTGGATGAATTATACATGGACTACACTTATAAGGAAAGTCATTCTCCTTAGTCTGTAGGAAAAGGATATGGGTGGAGCTTTAAAGTGCCTGCGCATTTACTGTCTTAACACAGATGCATTACTGTGGAAGATAGTTACAACCTGGAAGTGAAATCTATCCTGAGGTATCAGGAATCTGCCTTGGCGCTAGATGTGCTTTTCTGAAAGAGGGTATTCCTAGGTCTGTGGTGCCAATCATAGAATACCAGGTTGGAAGGAGCCTCAAGAATGTTCTGGCGCAACCTTCTGAAGCAAAGCATGACATAGACTAGATGGCCCAGCCCCCTGTCCAGCCAAATCTTAACAGTTTCTGAAGTTGGGAAATGCACCACTTCCTGGAGAGGTTATTCCAGTGGCTGATTGTTCTTATTGTAGAAGATGTTCCTCTTGTATCCAGTTGAAATCTCTCCAGGAGTGGCTTTACCCTTCATCATTTCCATACGACTCTTTGATAAATAGCAGTCTCCATCTTGTTTGTAGCCACCCTACCTGTAGCCATTCAGGAGATGCTATTTCTATTGCCTACCTTGAAACTTTCAAAGGTCCCTCTGAAATGCAGTACTGGAAAATGTTTCATTTGTTCCTCATTGGTATTTGGATTATGGAAAAAGGGCAGACCTTAAATTTCGTATTTCTATTCTGTATCTTTTAAAGGTCATTTGTGCAACAAATTTACAAAAAGATAATATTGATTCCTTCTGTGGTATTCTTATGCTGGATGGGGAACCTCTAACGTGGAGAGATGAAGCTGTTCCTTGGTGTTATTTCCATTTATTACCCTGAAGAAAGGAAAGATTTTAATAAAATAATCTGAGAGCATGTTGTGTGTATAAGAGGCATGATCAGTTTAATTTGCCTCAAGTAATATGTGCATGATAATGTAACTTACTATTTTATTTTGATTAATTGAGTTGGTCAATTAATATTTTTTCCCATAACAAAACCTAATTCAGATATGAAGTAATATCTAAATATAACTATCCAAAGCAAGAAGTTGCTACTTTGATGCGCAGAGATTAGCTTCCCTGCATCATTGCCTAGCGGCTGGATGTTAGAAAAAAATGCTTCAGTAATAGGGTTAAGGCTTAGGGAATAATCAGGGACAAAATTTGCTTTTGATTATTTCTCTGAACTTCAAAATAACAGAAACACGTTTTATGGAATCGCAGGGGTGTGATTTATGGCCCCAAATACTTTTCTGTGTTTTCTTTAACTAGCAGAGATCTATTTCAGGTCTGTATTTGCTTTTTGGGTCTTTACAGTAGCTGCCAATGTGAAATTTTTGGAGACTGTTAATTCTAGGCCTGCTTTTCTGCTCTTGGCAGATGAGAGATGTTAATGAGCAGAGGCTGAAGTGGCCTTGGTACAGCTGCAGCAGGGAGGTTTCCCACGTTGGACCAGCCCTGCTCGTGGGGAAAGCTTTTCTGTGGTTTGCCAGCAAGTGCATTGTCCCCTAGTTAGGGTGGGAGCCAGGAGCAGTACTAGATTAGTTAATTCATCTCTTCCAACAGTTCTTAGGTGGGTGGGAAGAAATCACTGAGGATTCAGAGTGTAGGTTTCTGAAGTGTACTTTAATTTGGCAGGTAACGAATAAATTTGGTTTGGTAGCTCCATTTTGCTTTAACGAATGAAAGTGGATACTTTCTCTGCAATTAAGTGATAGCATGCTCAGTTTCCAGCAAAACAACAGCTGTTGTTTAAAGCATTTTAATTAGTGTAGCTAAAGTGTGGTGATATAGGCATGTAATTCCTATTTTAATAAAAAAATATTGCTTAGTTACTAAAATGACAGCTTCACCACCTTGTGAAGACGGCTACCTTACGTTTGTGAGTGCATATACCACAATTCCATACTGAGATCAAATATTCAGGTTAGCTTCAATCTATTTGCTTAACTTGCTAATTTAAGCAGCAGCTGTGTTTCAGCAGCTTTGCACATAAGCAAAGGAACTCAGTTGGAACCTTCCTTTTTTGGACTATCCAAGGAAAATGTGGATGACTAAATTGATTCCTGCTCATAAGCTATACATTGCACTACCCTGTATCATGCAGCTATAAGAATTGTTCCTGTTCATAAAGCTTCATATATCCAGATATCTGGGAATAGTTGTGTTGAAACTCTTAAAAGAGTTTCAATGTGTTAACCAATGGGTAATTTGCCTATAGAGCCTAAAGTTATAGGTGATAACCCAACTGGGTGCAGCAAACACTATGGGCTTAGGATGTCATTCAAAATGTGTCTGCATATAAAATGTGATACAAATAGAAGCATCTGGTAGTTGATTTGGAAGTACAGAAAGGAGTTTTGCTGGAGAAAAGCAAGTGTCATTTGCCTGGAATCAGGAGGTGATAGGAACATTGCCTTCAGTAGAAGCTACAGGATGGAGACAGGGCAAGTCTGGCCATGGCACTGACTGCATGGATATTGCTTTGCGTGGCCTTGTACTCTTCCAGGAATTAGAGCTACAATTTTTGAAATCAGAAAAATTGAAATCATGCTGCTTGGTCTCCACCTGTTGTGCTCTACTGGTAACTTTTGGCTCTACATATTTATTGTAATCTACTTTTGATCTCTTTGCATTTTGATTTTCTAGTGTGGAGAACAGGAGGTAGAGCTGTTCAAGTACTAGTTTGACCCTGTGTGTCCTGTTGCAGACTCTAAACTACAAGGTGGAACTGTACTTCCTTTTCCCATTCTGCAGATAGCTGGTGTGAAACTAACCCCCCCAAAAAGCGTAAGGTGTACCAGATGAATCATTTTAGCATTCTTTTAAAGGTTCAGTTCTTTGTTCATCTGAAACTATTCCACAAATTTAATTTAAATTTGTAAATAGTTTTGACCATCTTAATGATATTTTCCCATGAATGAAAATCTCTGTGAAAGTACTCTCTGTAAGTGACTTCCAGTATCCTAAGAAAATTAGGAAGATAGATTGTTCTGTGGAAATGTTCAGCAGTTATTATCTGGCAAATGCCTCAGATATTTCCAAGTTCTTTACAGGCAGTTTGACAAAACACTTGGTTTTCTCACTGCAATTCTGTATTACTAAATTCTGCATAATTCAGCATTAGCTGCCTTAATCTGTTTTGATATGTCTTATTGTAATAGCAAGGCAGTAAAAGCAAGACTTGAACCATGAGCGTTTGGTTCCACTTGTCAGGAGGTTAGGGGTTTTATTTTAAAAGAGGAGTTACATAAGATGGAGGGTGGGTAAAAATAAATTCCTTTTTAAGGTGTAGGACCTGGATTCTGAGTTTGCTTAGTAGTTTCAGAGGTAGTATCCTTACAGTTTTATAAGCAGGTTTGAGACACGTGGCTTGAATGCTTGTGGGTGATTCATGTCCTTTTTCAGATGTTATCTTTTCATCCATGGGGTAGATCCTGTAGATGAGCTGTGAAGGTACAAGTCTCCTCTTCTCATGCTGCTTGCAGCTCTGCCCAGGAGGGGCACCAGTAATGGGACATGGAGTTCCACTTAGTCTTTTCACAAGGATACAAATCAATGCTGTCAGATTTAGGGAAGTTTAAGATGATTTCATTTGGTTTCTCTCATTTTGCAGGGGTCTCGAACTGAGAAAAGTGGTGTATGTTCCATTCAAATTAGCTTTATGGGATATTGAATGTATACACTTGTAGGGGAAGGATCAATGTACGTTTAAAGGTCAAAGGATGTTGATTTTCCTCCAACCTGATCACAAACTCATAGAGTCATGGAATAGTTAGGGTTGATGTTGTAACTTCTGCAAATCCAAGGTAGCTGCACCTGGTTTTTAAAGGTTAGTGCAACCTTCAGAATGATAGTAGAAAACATGGAGCTTGGGTTCCTCATGTCTTGCTTATGTCTGGGAGTTCCTGGTTCAGCAAGGAGGCATATCCGGTGCAGTCTCTATCTGCATCTTCCTGTATTTCCAATTAACAGTGCCAGCAGCATACTGGAGGGCTCCTTTCACCCAGTTCTGCCTTTCCTTCTGTTTCCACCTACTCTTATCATTGAGCCGGTAATGCTGTATCCTTGCAGGTTGTGGGTGCTTTTATTCCTCAGTTATGTCCTCTAAAAGCTGTCATAGTGTTAAATGTAGTTTAGGCAGTATGCAAACTCCATCTCAATGATTTTTTTGATGAGGGAAATAGTCTTGAGCAACTGAAAAAAAAGTGTGACTTGCTTCCTACCTCCCAGCAGGACTAATTCCTGGCTGTTGAGACTTATTTTAAGAGAAGATCAGCTTTCCTGTTTAATACAAATGACATGCTGTATTATAGAATCACTGTCCAATTTTATCCATTCCTATAAAAATCTGTCAGAGGCAGAAATTTCTGTAAACAGTTAATTTCCCGTTATTATCCTTAGTCAAGATGTGCTATAAATAGTACTTCCATGTTGAGTCTATAAAAGCCTCTGCCTTGGGTTTGCTGTCTTCATTCTTTGTGGTAGCTTTTTTTCTTTATTGCTCTGAATATTGAAATAACTTTTTCAGCAGTGGAATATTGATGTTCCACAGAGAAAGGAAATACTGGTAAAAAAGGATATGTGATTAAATTCATACAATGCTTTTTTTTTTCCTTATTTTTGTGGCAGTTTTCTTTTTATAAACCAGTCAAATAGGTAATAATTAAAATTGAACATATGACTCATCTATAAAATAAAGAGCAAGCCTGCATTCCTTTAAAGGTGTTGGATATTGCTTTTATTAGCAGTGCATGTATTGGCAAATCTTCTGATGCAGATTGTTAGGATCAGTAGTAAAACTATTTCTTGCATGTGTGGTAGCCAGTGGTGTTTGGGCTGATATGGAGCTCCTAGGAGGCAGCACCCTGTGTGGTGTCTGTATCTGATGGAGGGAAATAGTGTGTTAAAGCAACTCTGGAGTTGTGGCTGTTTTTTACTTACGTGTATACCTGCCTACTCGAGCCACCAGAGCAGAAGCCATCTTTGCATTCAGTTTTGTTTCATCTCTGCAAAAGCCTCAGATAAGGAAAAAATTAAGTATATCAGGGAATATGCTTAAAACAAGAACATTTCAATTGTCAGGCTGTAATGTTGGAGAAGCTACATTTTGTTTAAATCTTATGCGCATTGATGCCTATACCTGAGTTAAAGTGAAATTATGGCTGAGAATATAAATGCAAGAAGAACAAGAAAAAAAGTCATGAAATTCAAAGTGATGGTTACCAAAGCAACTATGATTCTTCCCTACTTGTGCTCTAGTAGTGCTGTATGCTTCTCAGTACTGTTAAGCTCTGATGTGTTAATATGTACATACAGTGTAGCTGAGTTACTGTGGGAACCAGTCTTGGAGGGGGGGGGGATTTAAATGCAAGTCCTTTGTAGAACATCAGAGATGTTGGAGGGGTTTACTTTTTGTTTTAGTATTCATTTTTTTCAATGATCATAAAACAAGAGTCACTAAAACAAATAATGAGAACATGCAACCCTAACAGAGAGCCAAATGTATGCAGGTCATCTAGCACAGAAGTCAGACAAAAGCACAGGGTAGGAGGAGAGGAGCAGACTTTCACATGGCAGAATATGATGTTTTTCTTGCTCCTGGGAGAGGAAATAAGTTAAAAATTAGATTAAACGTGTAAATTAAAAACTGTGGTTATAGCAAATGGTAAATAATTTAAAGATAAGGAGCTAGCTGGAAGAGTAACACATCCTTCCCACCAGCACCAGGCTTGCCAAAGCAGGGTGTTGGAGGCAGAGGGGAGATGCCTAAGCTCTCCTGGTAGGCAAAATCATCACTCTTGACCAGTTAGTCCTCCTACATTGTGCAGTGAGAGCTCCCCCTCCTGTTTCCAACCTTACCTGCGCTTCTAGATAGCAGCAATAATATTTATTAGCATTTTAAGTGTACTGGTCTGTGAGGAACTATGAAGTGTGGCTAAAGCTTCTGCACAGCTGGGAAAGCCCCTTTAGCTGAGATAGAGAATAACCCAGTGGCACATTGTGCCTTTGGGTGTTTGGATCATCAAACAGGTGCTTAAACTGAGTAAATATAAGACTAGCAATGACATTCAGTGAAGTAGCTTGTTGCAAGCTTTTGTACAAATATAGAGTTCCTGTAGCCAAGAGGGAAGTTCTTCATGCTTTATAACCAGAGAGTAACTGTTTTTTTTTCAGCCTTCTTGTGTTTTCATGCCTTCCCTCACCAGCAGTCAACCTAGCACAGTACATGGCTGTCTGTACACTAAGCCCTGCAAAGAAGACCTAATAAATAGCTCTAGGGAAAGGGATGCTATGATGATAAGAAGGAAGTCAGGAAGTTTGCAAGACAAGGTATTATGCTTCCTTCCTTGTATCTCACAGCTTTTGGTGGCAGTTGTATTCAAGCAGTTGCATTCCTGTTATATTAGAAAATATGATTGAGATTTAATCCAGCTTCATGGTTTTTACCCAGATACAGTAACTGATAAAGTGATAGTATTGCAGATAAAGTGATACCTTATCTAGTGTAAAGCAGCTGTACAAGTTGAACTGTCAGAATTGTCTGAGCTTAGATTAGATCAACGATTTGTGTCATGTAGTCCCTGTGGTTTGGGTACAGACGTTAAAGTTGGATTTTTCTATCCTGTCAATCCAAAGTTTGGGATAATCATGACAGAAAATGGGAAACTTAAACTTGCAAGCTGAGACACCATTCGTCTCATCTTTGCGACCCATTTGTTTTTTTGCAGGCTAAGAAATCAGGTGGTCTTTTCTGGTGTGCACTGCATCCGTTGTGAAGATAATAGGTTTCATTAACTGCTGAAAGTATTCTTCCATGATAATAATCTAGAATTTCTGTGCTGTAATTTTTTGACTTCTGTAGAAACCTAATTCTGTATAGAGGTACCAGTTAGACGTGCAGCCCTGTGGCCAGCTCCAGCCTTAACTTTTCTTCTGGATCTGGAGTTCCTCAACAGAAATCAGAAAAAGCAGTATTGAAGCTGTGGATGCTATGTAAGATCCAACATGTCCATGACTCCTTTGAGTTATTAATGGAAATAGATATCTGATAAACAGCCTTTGCTTATTTAACTGTGGTAAGTAGATTGCAGTAGTCTGAGGAAGGTTACGGGCCTTGTAGCTGCGCTGGTATGGTGGGAAGTGGTCATTTTCACTACATAAGTTACTTTGTTAAAGGAGTGTTCATTCCAGTGACATAATGCTCTAGAGTCAGCTTGGGATATCTTCTTCAGAGCTGCTCTTCGTGCAAAGTGGATCACCCATTGCTGTCCACATTTAGAGAAATACTTAAATAACAGTTATTTGCTGCCTTATGAGAGGCTTCCCACCTCTTGCTTTATTTTTAGGCACAGCCTCAATCTGTTTCTCCTTGAACAGTGAAATAGAATTAATTCCATAAATATCTTGGCACTTTTGTTAGCATATCTAGCAGACAGATTATTTTTTTTTTTTTCCAGTGAATATATTGTTTGTATTCTTGTGTAGGTTGACACTGGTGTTTTCTGTGCATGTGTGACTTTTGAGTGAAGCCACCATTATCTGATGTTAATTTAAATGTCAAATTAGCAATCATCTATAGGAGTCAAGGATCCTACCCCAGCTAATTATTCACTAGGGGGTCTACATTCAATGTTAATGAGGTAAAACATGCAAAAGACCAAATAGCCGAACATCAAAGCTTCTATAAGTGAACATACAAGAGATTTAAAGCTAAAAAAGCCCTGTACAGCACTTCCTCAACATGCGTAGATTAAAAGGGAGGTACTTAGATGGCTTAAAGCAATAATAAAATATGGATTCAAATCCCTAAATGTCAGCTGAAGTCTTTCCACACTGCACTATCCACAAATCAGTGGATAGCACACAGCTGTGACAGCACAGTTATAAAACTGATGGGGCTATGCAGATGTGGAGATGCAATGTTATATGATCAATTTCCAATGAGGGGTAGGTTAGTCTTCTGAATGGGTATGAAATTCAGGCAACCTTGACGTATATTAGGGAGGTCTGCAGCAAAACTGATATAAAAATCCTCATTTTCACTTCAGAATTCGGGTTGGCAGTTTTCTGGGATAACCACAGCAGGGATTATGCATCTTTCAAATGCCTAAACTGGTAAGTTAAATGCTGTTGTCTGTTTACCAGGTTGACTTTACTCTGGTCCTTCATGCATGTTTGCCACCTCACAGTCATGCTGATCTGATGAGTTAGTTAAGGGCAACAGTTTCCTAGTGGTCTCAAGCAAAATCTACCAAAACCAGCAGCCTGGGGAGCTGTGCTTGCAGCCTGAATGTTTAAGATGCTTTTTTGTTTTGTTTTTTTACAGTTTAAAAGCTATAAATGTTTTGGGATGTGGTTAGAAGGGACACTAATATCTGGTTTCTGATAACATTAGCAAAGATAAGAATATTTTCTGTAGTGGTGATCAAGAGCACACAGTTATTGAGGTATTATTGTGAAAGCCTCTCTAACATCACTGGAAAGGGTATGGGAATGTTTATGTTCCTCTGGTATTTTATTTGGTCTGTAGACCATTACAGAATTGCTTAGTGATGACCACTGAACAATTCTCTGTTTATTGCAATGGTACTGATAAGATTGTGAAATTATCTGTTGCAGTGGATTCTAGGGCATAGAAAAGGTCCCTCTGGAATGGCTGTCAATTCCTATAGATCTGAAGAAATAATAGAAAATGTGTTTTGTGCCCGGAATACGCAGGCAATAACCATTCACCTGGGAAAAAACTTCTGACTGATTTACTGATTGACAAATGGCTCTTGGGATCAGAGAATAGTCAGGAAACAGTAGTGTTGAAAAGGGGAAGCTTTTCTTCTTTTCATTTTTAAATATTGGCCAGTTATGGCCAGTTAAAAGATTTATCATGAAGTAGATGCTTTGTGTTTGTTTCATAAAAAATGTTTTTTTGGTTTATGAAAATTCCCTTTGCTATTATATCATATGATTGTGTTGTAAAGTATATTGATTTTGTGTGTATATATATTAGTTCGTATTATACACTGTAATGAAATGAGGTAGTAGAATTTTACTAGATACTCTGGTATTGTTCACACTTAAGTAAAACAGACTGAAAGACAGCCCAGCCCTGGAAATAAGGGCTTTGCTTAATGAAAGCTTGAAGCTGTCCGTGAAGGATAAAAGGTACCCCTGGATATCAGCATCCTACTCGTTTGTCTTTGAAGCCCTCATTCTTGTATAACATCATGGGTAAGTATTTATTGCCAGACTGAAATCTGGATCAAGAGACAAGTAGCAAGAATGCTGCAGAAATACGGATGCTTTGCAGAATTTTGCTATAATTAGTAAAAAGATGCTTGGATTCTAGTGATAAGTTGAATTATGTTGTAGCTACACATTTGAAAGGTATGAGAACCCTGTGCACAACCACATTCAAGGTTCCAAATTTGCCTGAAAGACCTTACACACATGAGCAAGTATTTACTTTTATAATCCTATTCTTTGCATCCTAGCCGCTCTCCTCAGTCAACATGGGCCAGATGTGCATTTCTGTGACAGTTTCCAGTTATCTCACCCTACGCTTTTTCTCACCTCGTCTTCTGTCTTTCAGTGCTTGGTGTTCTCCCATTATTTCTCTCTCTTCCCCCCTACTCCCTTTCTTCTTCATTGCTTCTGCATTGCATTCTCCTTTCACAGTCTTCAGTGACTTTTAATCCTTCTTGTCCCTTCAACCCCTTCTTAATCTCTTCTTTGTTTTCTCATACCTTATAAAATGTTTTTATTCTTCTTCTTTCTTCCTGTCTTCTCCTTGTCAAGATGTTCACCTCTTCTCCCTAGATACAATATTCCTTGTCCCCTCTCCGTGAACTTTTTTATTTTGCCTTTCTTCCCTGGGGTTACAGCATTCAAATGTGCTCCCACATGCATCTAAGAGAGGAGAAAAAAACCTGAAATTCAATTCCCTCAATGCTGATTATGAACCCTCAGGCACCAGTCCTCTCCATCCTTCTAGCAGCAGGTGCTTTGTGCATGCACATAAAGTTGCACTGAGCAACAAGGATGGATAATAATATTCCTGTGCACATCCTGATTCAAACAGTAAATCAGATACATCTTGAGAGTTGAGGGTGATAATATTATGCTCTTTTTTCCACTTCCTATTTTGAAATAATGTCAAACCTTTCTGGCCCCCACTGGTAATATGTTCTTGAATAAATCAAAACAGAGAAAAAGTGGTTAGGAGGGGGAGTGAGTTTGGGTAGATAATACACACACAAGGAAAGGGAAAAAAAATCCTGTTGTTTTCTGCTGAGGCTGTACTGGATCCATTATTAGTTTCAGGGCTTTTTCATAGGCATGTGAGCTACTGTGAATAAGCCAGGCTTTCAGATGTTCTGCATGCATATAATATATTTTGTGCATTGTCATTTCAAGTTGTACTTGGCTATGTACGCGTCTTCTCAGTGATTTATTGACCTTGCAATTCAGTGAGCGTGGAAGGAGAGGTAATGCCTTTTTGCCCTTTGTTTCCCCCTTTTTTTTTTTTCTTTTCCTTTTTATGTGGTTATATTTTAGTCTATTTGCATGGTATAAATCCCTGTTCTTTTATCTGTTTGTTATCTGTTGCAAGCATCTGAAAGTCATATGAGACTCAAAGCTAAGCTGTTGAAACAAAATCTCTGCTTTGTATTTTGAACTTTTAAGCATTAATAGTCATGTAACTAATTGCCCCAGGATGGTGGACAGACCAGGGGCACAAATGTCTTTAAGGGAGTTTAAACATACTGACAAATTTAGAATAGGTACACTGATTCAAATGTAACCTTAGTCTTGGAGGTCTCATGAAGTTGAAGACTGCTTGAAACTGGCAGGATGAGCCACTGCCTCATATTTATCATAGAATTGGTTAGGTTGGAAAAGACCTCCAAGATAATCAGTTTCAACCTTTACCCCAGGACTGCCAAGGCCACCACTAAGTTATGTCACTAAGGGCCTCAACTATACATTTTCTGAACACTCCCAGGGATGGTAATTCCACCATTTCCCTGGAAAGCCTATTCCTATACCTAATCACCTAGATTTGCACTGTTCTTTATTCCATGAACATCTGCTACTGGATTTTGCCCCTCAAACAATACAGACTGTGAGTTTTGAACTCTTCAACTGTTGCATGCAGCATGTCTAGTGATTAACATGTATTGACAAACCTGTGTTTATAAGGTACAAGATGATGTAGAAATTTCCCTTCCATATTTGTAATTTTCTAAGTGTCTATGAGATTGGCTAAAACCTATCACAAGGATAGGGGATTTAGTTGGAAAACAGGGTTGGCAGCAGTGTGTAACATGTGGTGAGTCTGACTTTCAAGAAATGTGAGTGTTTATGCATTTTTTTTTCTAAAAACACTGTATTTCCTGTTCCCTGTAGTGTTGGTTGAGCTGGAGGTTGTATAGAACATTGCTGTACATGCCTCTGCCTGCCTTTTAAGCTGACAGAAAACAGCATGTGCTTGTATTGATCACAATGTGCTTTCCCTTCTTCATGAACTGACTTTTGTATTCCAAGCCTATAAGTGTGCTTTCTACAGTTTTGGGTGTAGCTACAGTTGCTTGAGATTAACTAAGATACATATATTTTTTTTTAACACTGTTTTCTCTATAATCATTGTATTGCTTGATGTTGGTCATTCTTGTTTCCTAGTGCCTCTGAAGAAAGGAAGAGGGTCCTCATACCCTCTGGAGTGGTAGATCTTTTTCAGCATCCCCAACATGTCAAACTACAGCTTTTCAGCTTCACTTAGCAGCAAAGTAATTGTGATAGGATGTGTGCAATCAATATTTCTGTCCTTGTCCTATTACAGAGCAACAATCCTACTTGGGTCCTGTTGCAAAGCTCTTGTGTGCAGGCATCAGCTGAGTTGAGGAAGCTGATGCCTCTAAGCATATGTTCAAATTGCCAGAGCTATGTGCTTTGGTACTGGCCTGGAGTGAGGATAACATCTCTTGCAATATACTTGTCCAGGGGTGTGATGTAGCTTGTGAGTGGATCTCTCACAGCCTTTGCTATGATTAGTTGATGCCATGAAGCATGAAATAGCTACAGATATCAGATGATGTGCCTTTCTTATTGCACCACTGGTACGATAAACAGCTCTATTTCACAAAGTGGCCTTTTCAAAGAGGTCCAGCTTGTTGAACTGAAGCTACTCAACCAAAGTTTAACCAGGAATAGCATATAAAATTCTAAAGCTAATGAGTTCTAGTGGTGAAATCCCAGCTTGAGAATCATTTGATGCCTAAAGCATTAACATATCACATTGCTTGAGTTTCATTTTTTCCAGCCTCGCTTACCCTAGAGAATATAAAATTTTGACCTTTGTGTAAAATGCGACTACTTAAAGGTGATCATTAGTTGAACACAGGCCATGTAGGTGATACAGTTAGAAAAACATCTCTTCAGTACCATGGGAAGAACAGAAGGTTTAAGAATTGGAAGATGCACACGTAGGAAAATAAGAAAAATCAAGAGAAAAAGTGATGAAATAAAGTTTCAAATCAGGGCTGATTTTAAGAGGCTACGAACAAATAGGAGATTACCGCAAATTCTGGCAAACAAATTATTGCAGTGATCTTCCTATTCAAGACACAAAGTCTTGGGCCAAATCGATAGCACTGGGCAAACTTTGAAATACTGATTTGTGGGATTTCATCACTATAGTTTGGGTGGCAGTCAGTATTCTGTTCCCTACCTTTTGGAAAATTTTCTTTTGATTTTGAAATTACTACTTTTTTTGCTTAGACAATGAGTCCATTCAGAGCATTTCATTAGCAATTAACCTTATCTCTTTTATGGAAAAAGTAATTATTATCTGTCAAATACAAGTAACACACAACAGCTTTAGAATATAATATATGCACTGTACGTGCTTGGCTTTGGAGGAGTATTTTCATTTAAGCACAGAAATCCTGTAAGAATAAAATCTGATGATCTATTTACATAATCTATTTTCATATATTGCATCAGGTTCAGATTTTGTCTGTTGCTTTCTTTGCTGATTTTCTGTCAACTTTCTCATGTTTCTCCTGGAGTGAATGAATTGTATAAGTTGCTGTGAATATTCACCAAATTATTTACCTTTAACCTTAATGCAATATACATTACAATAACTTTTTAGCTTATTAAGCTTCAATTACTCAAATCCTTTCTACTTTTCCTTTTTATAAGGTATAAGGCTTGTTGAGGTGATTACATTAATAATACATTACTGTAAAAGTTAGAGTACATCACAGAGAACATGCTAATAGGTTCCATTGATTTAAACTTGTAAATGGGTGCTAGCAATCGGGAGCCAGGTGTGACACTGCCTGAAATGAACAGATAGTGGTAACAGTGCCAAAATCACTGGCAAAATTCATAGGTCTGGTGTTGAGGGGTAAGAAAATGTTAAGTATAATGAAGTTACATAGAGTTAAGTTTGAAGAAAGCTGTAGAATGCACTGGACTTTTGCAGACATACTCTTAGGTTATGAATGTTATAAATTTAAGCTTCAATTTATTACTATTACACTTTCTTGTTTAATTTCTCTTTGAATTTGGTTTCATATTTTAGCACTTAAAAATAATTGTCAGGTAAGATTACTTTTATGCAATGCAGATGGTGGAAGTAATTTTCTTAGGAATAAAATTAGATTTTTGAGGCATGAGGAAAAACAGTGACTATTTAGCACCACTTAAGTTCACTGCTCTGCTGTTACGTATCGTTAGCCTCAACTCTTCTGTTTGCCGAAAATGGCACTGTTCTCTAAAAACAGTGAGGAAATGGTAATATCCTTCATCTTATCAGCAAAAGCAGAGCAATCTAACAGAAAGCCTAGTTGTCACTGGTATACCAAGATTATTTTGGTTTATTAACAAATAGTAATATGTTGTGCTTTGTAGAGGTACAGAGTCATGTTCTTATTGTGGGTCTCCCTAAGTGTTAATTTACACGTGCACTTTCAGGTGACTTTACACTTTAAAGCGTCTGTTAACTTTTGAACTTATGATGGGCTGCTGTTAAAATTTGATCTTGGACAATCACACACAATAATTAATGTTGAATCTTCAGATGTATAGTTTACTACTGCATATCAGAATTTTTTGAGAGTTTGCTCCTGTCCAGAGTTGGACCACATTGAATTTTGTATATAAAAAGGGAGTTTGTGGCCTGAAAATGAGGATATCAAGTATTTTCTTGTCACTTCACAATTTGAGTATTTTAGGATCACAGAATCAGAGAATAGTTAGGGTTGGAAAGGACCTTAAGATCATCTAGTTCTAACACCCTGCCATGGGCAGGGACACCTCATACTAAACCATATCACCCAAGGCTCTGCCCAACCTGGACTTGAACACCCCCAGGGATGGAGCATTCACAACTTTCCTGGGCAACCCATTCCAGTGCCTCACCACCCTTATAGGAAAGAATTTCTTCCTCAAATCCAATCTAAACTTCCCCTGTTTAGTAACAGGACAAGAGGCAGTGG
>JASSUY010009102.1:0-22401 GCA_032466535.1 Forpus xanthops | reverse complement strand
TGTCCTCAACATAAAAAGGACATGGAACTGTTGGAACAAGTGCAGAGGAGGGCCACGAGGATGATGGGGGGACTGGATCACCTCTCCTATGAAGATAGGATGAGAGAGTTGGAGCTATTCAGCCTGGAGAAGAGAAGGCTGCATGGAGATCTCATAGCAGCCTTACAGTATCTGAAGGGGGGGGGCATATAATAATGCTGTGGAGGGTTCACATAGAGGATGACATTCTGTCAAAAGATGACAGGCTGCTGGCTTAGGGTAGTAAGTATGCAACTTATCAGTTTCTTGCACCACCTAGTTCCCGTCTTTTTGCTGAAGTAACCACGAGATCTCCACCTCGCTCTACCCTCCGTCTGTATTGCCACAGGAACCACTGTGGGGTGCATATTCCTGGCATACCAGGTGGGGCTGCATCCCACCCTGTGAGGCCCTAGAAGTCTGTTTTTTCTCTTACGTGTGGGCAATGCTGCATTTCAAATATAAGTTTAATTCCTAATTATCTCACATTTCCTAATAATTCCACAAGAGGAAACAGCCGCACATAGGCCTGAGAGCTCAGTGATATAAGGACTTCCAGGACATGCTATTCTCATCCCTACTTTCCATTGAATAAAAATCCCAGTTGTGATATTACTGGTAATAGCTCTCTGCAGGGCCATGGGCACCTGAAAAGTCCCACCTGAGAGCTGTTGGGTTTCTAGGGACAGGAAAATATGGGCTCCACCTTCTCTCTGGTGCAGTGCACAGTGGTGCAGCAAACTCCATGGTCATGTCAAAATTTACCAAATCACAGCATTTGGTTCTCAATGTTTGGTTCTCAATGAGCCTCTTCTTACATCTCTGTGCCTCTGTTTTGGAGGGTGAAATGAGTTTTTAAGCTCTGCAAGCACCAAAGCATCACCCTTGCTAGTCCCAGCACTGAGGGCCACAGGCCAAACACCATGCTGAGCTCGAGGCATTCCCCAGACAGCTGATTCCTGGGGAATATGGTGGGGGATGGCTGCCCCACTCCGGCCCCACTGCTTCTGCTCTTTCCCTATGACTTTGCTCTCCAGCATGACCATGACGGGTCTGACCCTGCACTGTGGTGTCACTTAAAGTGCCATGCTTGCTTCCCCATGGCAGATCTCCTGTTGATCTGACAGGTCCCCTTTGCCAAGCAGAGCTGCCCACAGGCAGGGGCTGTGTCACTTGAGCCAGCAAGGAAACTGGATCCTGGGGAAGAAAGGTCAGGAGCATGGCTCAGGAAGATGATCTTCCCTTCTGTGCCCAGTCCCCTCTTAAGCATTATTGTCTCAGGGTCCTTGCTTATCTGTGCTCTGCTCCTGCACCCTCTGTCATCCCTCCATCAGCTGCACATGGGGCCTGCTTGCAGCCATCCGTTTTCAAGCAATCTTCTAATTGTGGCACAAAAGCCAGCACCAGAGGTTGAAACCAGAATATTAAAGATATTAATCAATACTTCAATGAATAAATGCATCTTGATTGGGGCTAAAGTCTGTGCTGAATACAAGTAAGCAGAGGGCAAGGATTGAAGAGAGAAGGGCAAAATGGAACAAGAGGAAGAGAAGAGGGGTGAAAAGGAGAAAACATCTGTTGAAAATACATGTGCAAGTGCTCCTTTCTCCTAATGCTTCATCCAGACATCTGTGGAATGCAGAGGGTCCCTAGAGCACAACACTTCCCTCCCATCAGCATGGCAAGGAGAGTGACTACCCACGCAAGCTTTTTATTGCTGTTTGTATATGAGAGGTAGTGCTCTTCAGAGGGTTCTGGGGTGCATCAGCAAGTATGTGCTGCCAGCCAGAACGTGTGAACAGAGCCTGAATCTGCTGGGTTGGACATGACAGATTGCTGAAGCACTGTTAAAATGAGCTACTGCATAGAGTTGAAATCAGTTCTTTTGTTCTTTTGTTATTTAACTATCAGAAGTGAAACTGTCAGGCTTAAATTAAACTTCAATTAAGCAACCAAGTTTTCTAGTAATCACAGCCATTTTAAGATGTAGCAATTGGATTTTAAAAGCAGGTCTCCTGAAAAGCTGATGGGAAGAGGATGGTCAATATGGGAAGGAAGGAGTGTTGCCCTTGCAGGTGGCATTGTGCCTGTGAGGCTTTCAAATAGACCCTGGCCTCCAGTAGCCCTTTTTCTTCCTCTTTTGTCCATAAGGGTTTTGACTTCCCACCTGCTGCAGCAGTTTTCTGCTGCAGCTGAGGGGGTCCTGTACCTGCTTGTGTCACAGAAAGGTGAATGACTGCACATCGAACCTGGCAAAGGCAAGTCAGAGCTATCACAAGTGTGCTGCAGTGATGATCCCAGCATATGCTGTAACACTGTCACATCCTGAAAAGAGCAGTTCAGTTGTGCTTGTCCAGACACAGTTCACACAGCCAAAATGCAAGAGGAGTAACATATCCTGGGCTGGATTTCCAGGTGGGCTCATTCAGGAGAACCTGGGAATAATGTGTCTTTATTCTAGGTGTGTAGGAATCACTTATGGGCCTGGAGAAAAGCAGGAGTTTGGTGGGTCTCACCTACTGCCCTCTTTCCTCCTGCGCTGAGTTTTTGGGGAGGAGAAGATGGGCACTGCTGTGCCTCTATGCCTATACCCACAGGGAAGCGACAGATGCAGCCAGGTCACTGCTGCTTTCACAGTACCCCCTTTTGTTAAGAATGGGCCATCAGAGGTGACATTTGCCATGTCACATGAGGGTCTCACTCAATTAAGATCTACAGCTTCTAAGAGGAAACTGCAGTTTGTCTTTCTAAAAATTTCTTTTATCAGACAATAGTTTAAGGGAAAATGAGATAATATGCATTAGCTAGTCTTATTCTCAGTGAGACAGGGATCATCATTAGAATGCTTTCTGAGAAGCAGAGGTTTGACTGAGCTTAGTTTTGCTGACCTGAGCAATATCTGCCCCTTCTCTGTCTGTACTATAAATCTGAGATGGTGATTGTGGGTGCAGTGGAAGCCTCACTGTGCTTTGCCAAATCAACAGGATCCATTTGCACAGCAATGGCCACATACTATATATGAATTTCTTTGTTTTCAAGGGAAGCCACTGTACGGAGTTTGTGTCTCCTCAGTATTTCTGAGCCCACAGATCTGGTCTGGAAGTGTCTGGACCTGTCTACTTTTCTCCTTCTTTACCTCCTGCCTCTGCTCATCATCACTGTCACCTACACACACCTGGCCAAGAAGCTGTGGCTCCGCAATGCCATTGGAAACATCACCTCACAGTAGTACATCACCTACTGCAAGAACAAGAAGAGCATCAAGATGCTGATGCTGCTTGTGGTGGTCTTTGCTGTCTCCTGGCTCCCTCTCAGCTGCTAGGTGGTGCTCATCTCCAGCCTAGACATCAAGACAAAGAACTCCCTCTATTTCACCCTGAACTGGTTTGCCATGAGCAGCACCTGCTACAACCCTTTCATCTACTGTTGGCTGAACCGTAACTTCCGCTCGCAGGTCAAGTCCCTGCTCTGCATGTGCCAGAAGGTACCTCAGGCTCAGGACAATGCTTTGCCACCCATGGTCACATCCTGCCATGAGGTGTGGATGGAGCAGGCCAGGTACCGGAAGGGATCTGCCTCACAAACCATTTGCTCCACTGTAAACATCCAGATGGCCAACACAGACCTGTGAGCTGGAGGACTGAGGTAAGTTAGCTGATTTGATGGATGTCAAAGGGACCTCCTCGTTTCTCCTCCAGCCATGATGGTGCTGCTCTGGTGTTTTACTACTGACTTCTGACATATACCACAGTAGCAACCCCTTTACTCAGTGTGGTGGGAGCAAAGCTTCTTAAGCACCCTCCATATAAGCCCACAGTTGCAGCTGTTCCAAGTAGCAGGAGACATGGAGGTCCACAGACAGTAATTTGTTTTCACAGTTTCCCATCTTATTACTATCAGAGTGGGGGACACCTGGGTTTCCATCATTGCTCATGCTGTTCCAAGTCACTGGCCTGTCTCAGCACTCATAACACGTGCCACGCCATGAGGGCTTTGCAGAGCAACAGAAATGGACCTGTTCTTGGGTGAAGGACTTGGACATCCAGGTTGACTCCATCCATATGGAGTTTCAGCAGATTATACCAAAGCCTCTAAGCGGAGCAAAGGGTCATCAACAGCACCTTCCCCTTCAGAAGGTGCTGTTCTTCCTCCCCTTCTTCTGCCCTGGCTTTGTCCCACCCCTCCCTCTGCCACTTCCAGAGCTGCAGAGCTAGCATCTCTGGCCAAGGGGAGTGGGAATGCATCCTGGACATCAGGAGCAGCAGCCACAGTTGGCACTTGGGGGGATGGGTTTAGAGCATTGTGAATTTATTTTTGGTTTTATTACAAAGATATTAATTCAGGAAATAAATCTAAAGTGCTAAACAAAAGGCACAAAATATTTCATCAGGGCTGTAGCATTCACTAGCTGAAGAATTAAATCATTCTGCATAATTACTAATTGCTGTGAGTTTAATTTAAACAATGGAATTGACTGCCTAAGAGGGAAGGTTTTCTTTACAGTTCTAGGGAAAAGATAGTTTAATTAAGTTGTGCTTGGGAGGCAGGTGGAAAAAAAGGGTACAGAATAAAACAAATACTTAGTACATGACAGAGAGAAGGGAAAAAAGGAAAAGACAGGGAAAAGAGACATGAAGGGCAGAAAGAAAGCAGAACTGCACATGATTCCACTAGCAGTGTGGAGCTGGGCACTGGGGAGCAGAACCTGGAACAATCTCCCAGCCTGGCCAGAGATGCCCCTTTCTCCATTGTACCATTTCTCTTAAAAATTGCACCAAGATCAATCTTCTCTCAGCTTCCCTTGTTGAGCTTGAGCAAAGGATTTCTCTTACTTGGAAAAGAGACAAAAGGCAGGAAAATATTTATTACTTACCCATCCAGGCTTTTGTTTGAGCAGTCCCATCTTTTGCAGGGATAAAGTGATACGTGTTTTGAGCCCCAACAGTTCCTGGGTAATCTATCAAGACTCAGTGCTGTAGTGGTGACAGAGGGGCTCTGGTATAGGCCAGCCAGAGCAGTTACTCTCTGATCCTCAGAACTGATCTTCATAGGGAAACACTGTACTTGTAGCAAAAAAAAAAAAAAAAAACAACCAACCAACCAAACTGCTTTGGATAAGAAATATTCAGCATTGGTGTAGGCTCATCTTGAGTACTGTGTGATGTCCTGGGCCCTATAACTTAAAAAGGATGTAAAGGTCTTTGGATGTATTCAGAAAAGGGTAAAAAGCCTGGTGAAAGATCTGCAAAGGATGTCGTATGTAGAGCAGCTAAGGAGTTTGTATTTGTGGAAACCAGGTGATGATTTTCAGCAGTTCAAAGGCAGTCATGGCTGCTCGGGGTCAGGGATGCTCCTAGTCTACCCTAGCAGTAGTCTGAATTGAGCTTCTGCCTGAGGAAGGAGGTGGAGGTAATGCTGGGGACAAGGACATGCTCCTGCACCTTCCTAGGAAAGGGTAAGACAAGTTAAAGAAAGAAAGCTAGAGACTGATTTTTTTCCACTATTTTTTTTTTCCATTTGCACAGTGTGAAGGAACAGGGGAGAAAGGAGGGGAGGTCCTCGCTCCCAAGCCACTTGACCCCACTCAGCCCTGTCCCTGCACCTCTGGTATGCATTGCAACCTCTGCCTGAGGAGAAAACAGCAGAGCATCATGAGTAGCAGCAGCAACAGATGAATACACAATCCCTAAGACATTTCACATGGAAACCAACAGGTGTGTGAATATGGGAATTTCAAGCAGCCTGCTGCTGGCTGCAGGTACTGCCCTCTCTCTGCTTAGAGCAGGGTCTATTTTCAGTTGGAAAATCATCGTGAGTTTTTCAGAATGTTAAGAGCATCTTTAATTAATGAGTATTGCCCCATTTAGTTGCTAGGTGAAACTGACATTTGCCTTTTTACTGTTGTTGGCTCTTCATCAGCTTGTAGTGAATGGCCCTCAAACTACCATGCATTTCATTGTATCGAAAATTTATATTTAATATTTATATTCTCTGTGGAAAGGTGAATATCAGCACAGAGCTTTCATTTTCCACTGCAGAAGCATAGCAGCACATTTCCACACGCATATCTTCAAATGTTTAAGAGACTTCCCCAAAGATTGCAAGCCCCAGCACCCTTCATCCTTCGGTTTACGTAGCACAAGCTTTTAGCAGGAGCTGAGGATGTAAATGCGATGCTGTTGTAAGGTATGTGCACTGGCTTCTCCCAGGAACTGGAGAGTTTCCTCTAAGAATAGAAGCATGAGTGGTGGCAGCCCCAAGGCAAACCAGGAGATGGCCAGGAAAAGCCTGGAAGGTGCCATGTTGTATGGGCACAGGAAGGTAAAAATTCTGGGACGTCCTACTGGAAATATCTGCCTCTCACCGCAATCATAGTCCAGGAGAGGATGTAAAATCAGCAGAAAAGAGAGTTCAGTAATGGCTGGGTAAAGCATGGAGTTACCCAGGACCCGATCTGGAGGCAGGAGGCGGGAGCTCTGTGGCACTAAACCCTACCTGGTGCTAGATCTGGAGGACTTGATATGGGCTATTGAACATTCCCAACATGCTCTCACAGGGCCCCTTCAGAAATCAAGGTTCAAACTCACTCTTTTGAGTAGGTAACAGATTTCACACCAAGCAATAAGTAAGAAGTACCCATCTCTAGTGCTGTAGCAGTAGTGTTAAATGAGCCGTGATAACAGCGTTCATCAGTTAATAAGGCAGAGGCAGAGCTTGGTTAGCTGTGATTCATGGGCTTATTTGCTGTTCACAGTTATTTGACTGATTCTGATACTCATGAAAAACACCACTGGTGTCACCCAAAACCATACAGAATTTAACAAAAACATTCACATAAAATCTAATCCTGGATGAGCATGTTCTGTATTTGCTATTTTATTGCCCCAGACAAAACTTCCCAGGCATTTTTTAGTAATGCTTGCGGAGAAAACATTTCACAAAGAAATAATGGAAGATGGAAAATCACACCCTGCCCCCCAAAGTTCTCTGTAAAAGTTCAGGGACCTGTGCATGCCCCAACACCCAAGCAGCAGTGCTGGCACAGACTTCCAGCATGTTGTTCTCAGTGTGCCTATGATGCACAGTGCACACAGTTTCTAAAGAGATATTTCTATGTTTTGTTTCAACGTACATATTATATCTTGGCCTTCTAGGACATAACTATAGTAACAACAATAACACTGATATCTTCCATTAGAAAGATTAAGCTACGGCTCTTATTGTACTTCTGAAATGAAATCTACCTTGCTGTTGGAAAATTCTGGGGTACAAGCCAAGCCGGGAATTAAATCCCACCTGCAGTGTTGTTTTACAGTGCAAGATGAGATTTTCAGTAGTTTGTTGAGAAGCCTGCCCAAGAATACTGGTACAGACTGGCTGCTGGTTTCCTCAGAACCAGCCACATTTCTGTTAAGCAGCAAGCAAACCTCGAAGTTGTACCTATCATCCCTTCGGTAGGAGAGCTGTTCTGTGAGCCCCTGCCACATACGTACCTTCATAATCTTTTTCCAGAGGAATCAAAGGCCTCTTTCCAAAGTAGTGAGTCTCTATTCACACTCCTTTGATCTAATGTTAATCCGTGTAGTTAGCTATCTCTCACTGTGAAAAAATAACTTGGCTGGTTCTCCTTGGACCTGTCAATTGTAGTGTCCCTTCACTGCTGAATTATTCTCCCCTAAATGGGCGTGATGTAAGAACTGACTGTATTTTGCCTTCGTAATGGTTTAGCTATCTAGACTGATAATTATCAATGCCTAAATGAGATCAAAAACCTCATGTGCTTTGTCTGTTGCTGAGAGGCTGTTGCATCACTTGAGGATGCCCTGATTAACACAGCAGCACTCTCTCAGCAGCATTCAGGCAAACAACAGGAGGCACAACATAGTAAATGAAAAATAAACTGCATTATGTCATGTATTTGGGCATGACATAGTAACTGCAGGGTGCGAGATCACATCTCTGCTGAGCTGCAGGCACAAGACTCGCTGCAGCAGTCAGAGGGCTTACCTAACTGAGCTCTGGATAAGAGTATCTGAAAAATTCTGCTCTTGCTCAAACAGGTCAAGGTGTGAGCCAACTCAGCAGGTAAACAAATGCTCAAACATTCATTAATTTGCTTTCAAAAATACTGCTCACCTGTGGGAATGGCTTCCTGAGTGGTGCTGGAGGCAACCCAGTGTCCAAGACCAAGGGAGAGCATCCATAAACAGGACCACCGCTTCCTGCTGTAGGTTTTCCTCCCCATTCCCAGCAGAGCCACGCTACTGTTCTGCTGTGGGTTTGTGCAGAGATCTGTCTGGCTGAGGCAGCAGTGACACAAGGGCAGCAGAAACAGCATGATTTGATCTCTGTAGCCTGATGGTGCAGCAACCCTGAGGCTGGAGGGCTGGATGGGAACAGGGCATGGGGGAAGAGTCCCCCGAGAAGCCTCATATTGCTCACATGCTCTGGACTGAGCTGTCACTCTGCACCTTTGGCAGCAGCAGCACTGCTGTCCTTGGCAGTATCTGTTCCAGGCAGGAAAAGCCCCAGGAGGCAGTAGGTAGATTATTAAAACATTGGGTTACCAGAAGTCTGCTCTAGAGAGACCATTTGAACACACACAAATCAGTGCTTTATGAATTCAGATTGATGGACCATCTAATTTGTCTGCTGGAGACAAAACCAATTATTTTATGGTACACTATAAGGGACACTTATAGGGAGTGTCCCCATGAATGGCATTTCTGCTTATTGCCTTGCAAGTAATGCTGCTTCAGAGCATAAAGCTTTATATGCTTTCTTTCTGAGAGTCTGAGAGTCATATTAAAAAGAATCTTACATATATATATACAAGTGTCATCTGTCTATCATACCCACATGCTTTCATAGTATATGTACATACCTAAGACATATTGTGTTACTGCAATTATGGAGCCTTTTTGGTCTCTTGCCACTCTGCAAGGATGTTCCATTGGTGTTTGTAGCTGAAAGTAGTAACAGAAACTTTCAAACCATCATTTTTGACAGTTTCATGCATTTCTACCAGAACTGCAGCATATTCCTCACCCAGTGCTGCAGAAGTCATTGCTATTTCAAATCCACCCTTGTATCCAACTTGACTGCCTTAATCAGTGTGATTCCAAGGTACCTAGACATTGGGAGTTGTTAGGAGACAGTTTATGGTACATAATAAAAATTATAGCAGGCAAGTTTTAGAGCAAGATTTTGTTCCTTTCAGACAGAGGTGATGTTTGCTTGCTGCCGTATCTTGTCTCAGGTAATTTCCAACAGGAATTAAATGATCATTTAATCAATGGCCTAAACCTTTTTCATCTTCCTTTTCCTTCTGCTCCTCATTTTGATCTTTTACTGGTGATACTTATCAAACAAGGCAGAATTCAGAATTACAAGGAGTTCCTGGATCACCCCAAACTTCCATGATGGATTTACCATGTTCAGTTAATAAGGAGTTGTAACAGACTGGGTAACTTTGGGCTATTCTGGAAATTTTGGTTTTCTTCTGAACTCAGACCTTTCACATTAAGGTGAATAAACAAGTCCCTCCTGAAGACTGGAAAGGAATCAGGTTTTAGTTTTTACCATTATAGTATTTCTAGGAGCTTTTCATAGTCCGCTGTCTTTCCTGAACCTGTCTTTACAGGTCAGTTGTCTGACAGACTATCTTAATTTTCTGCCTTGTTCTTGAATTAAATGCACCAGTGGCTCTTGCTCACAAAGAGTGAGTAATACTTCTAAGGTTACTCTGTGTCCTATTAAAAGAATTAGGCATTAGCTTGCCTTCTAATTAGTGGAATATAAGTATTCTGTTGCCCTTCACAGCTTGCAGGGTATAATGTGGAAATATATTCACCCTTTAGATGAACTCTAGTGATTGACATAGCTACTAAAGACCATGAATGTTTAGCGATATATTCTGACATCTCAGCTATAAATGGCAACAGGTTGAAAGTAAACCTTAAGCTTGTTTGAACCCTGGCGTTCAAATGTCATCACCACCATTGTGGTCCTTCTTCCAGCAGTTCCTTAGTGACTCACTGATGCCCTTGTGAGGTACTTTTGGTGAGAAGCTGGAGGATTGATTTTTAAACTGAACATTGCAAATATCAAGTTTAGTGTCCTATATTTCTGGTTAGCTCTGGGAGCATCAATCCTAGTTTAAGACCAGATTTTTATTTCAATCATGATGTGATTCACGATGAGGATGAAGAAATGGAGAGACAGGGGATAAAAATAGAGGAAAATATCCCTCTGAGGGTCAGTGACACTTGGCACCAAGAGTATGGAAACTAAAATGGTCACACCATTTAATGGCAGTCTAGTTCCTGCTTGTAAAAGAGGCTGAGCTCTTCTTGGAGCCCCTCTCCATGGGGAAAGGGTTGAATGGACAAAGTATCTTTACCAGAAAAAATAGACTGTGAAGGGGAACAGCTGCAAATGCTGATGCAGGTTGTGCTCATTTTGTTCTTGTACCTCCAGGAGCCCACCACTAGGAGGGAAAGAGCTTGCATCGGCTCCAGGTTGGAATAGGTAGAAGAATTTAATATGAAAATTCCATTAAGCAGCCAACTTCCTCACTGTTTCCCACCAAGTCTTCTGATTTTTCACAACTCAGTCCTTCAGCCAGTTTAAGGATATGAACTCTACAGTCAAAATCAGCTCCAAGGGAGCTGTTCTGCAGGGGGATGAGGATAGCTTCAAACTTCACATGGGGCAGCATGCCTCCTGCAGGTCCATGTCTTACACATCCAGCAGAGCTGGAAAGTCCTTACTGCTGTGGGTTTTCCCAGTCAGATCAGTACCCCACAGCCACATCCATGGGCCTCAGGGCTGTCCAGAGCATGGCTATGGAAGCCTGCAGCTGCCTGGAAAGGTGACAGGGCTGCCTTTCTAGTAGCAGCACAGACGCAGACCAGCTTTAGTGGCTTACCAAAGCTGCAAAAGAAGTGACTGGTTGTGTAGGGTTTGCCAGATTTCTGATACTCCAGATGCAGGGGTAGTGGGGTCAGGTGAAATGCTGTCCATCCAATGAATTTGGGTGTATTTTGCAGGCTCAGGCCCTTGATGTGTTAGCTTTAGCCTACAGAAACATGTCCTGAGGTATGTGGTATTGTGCCTGTAATTCCATGATATGCTCAGGATCACGTTATTTCCATTAAGTTGTAGCTACATAGCATAATTAAAATAATTACTGTATTATGAATTAGCAAACCCATGGTCTCTCAAGTAGGGAATCTTTTTTGCAGGTTTTTCTTACACATTGGAATCTTCACAACACTAGAGGGCACCAAGTCCAGGCGTGAAACTATCGTGGCGCGACGCGGACTGTGGACGCTCTACCTGCTTATATACACAGAGACACGCACGGGCACCCTCTGAGTGAGGATCATCCACTGAACTCATGATGTAGTGAAGAGGTAAACCCTGTTCAGTCATCTGGACGCCGACCGCTTTCTCCTCCGTTTCAAACCAGTACTTTGCCCATCCCTGTCTAAGACATTACAAAATCACCTTTGAGCCAGGCAGGGAGAGTACCAAAGGCAGCGGGAGCTATGAAGCATTCCCCTCGGCAAACACTGATACCTCGGGGTGGGCACTGCTGGAGGGGCTCCATGGAAAGGCCTGGGGCTCAGCCAAACGTGGCACTCAGCTGGAGCTTCATCCTGGCCAGCTGACGTTCCTCTAGTTTCAGTTCTTGTTCCATGGTCAAGGCCATCTCCTCGGAGTCAGCTTTGTTGCACACCTTGTGAGAGAATCTGCTTTGGGCTGAGATATACTGAATTTTCAGAGAAATTTCCCATGACTTCCTAAGATAGAGCTGAGCAGTAGAGCTGAGATTTGTGACTTGCTTGTTGATTCAGTGCCCTTTCCATTTACAGTGCTCAAAGCAATGGGGTTTGTGTTCCAAGGAACCTATTCTCTTGCCTTACCATACTGCCCCTATCCATCTGACTCAGGAAGCAGCTTGCAGCCATACCGTAAATGGGGTTTTCACATGATCACCCCATGCATACTGTTACTGTACATGCCAGTTAGGATTTGTTGCTAACATTTTTTTAAAGGTATTTAGGAGATATTTGCCTTCTCTAAAATACCGTATGTGGTACCCAAGGGCTTGAGTCTAGGGAATAAAGCAAGTCTTTCCCAAGGCAGGTATGTGCTTTCTAGTTCTCATGGTGTGTTTCTTCTGGGCTAAGCTGGGACATTGAATGCTAGCTGGAAGTACAGCCTGAAGAGAGGTTTTCAGATTCCACTTAAATCCAGGTTCAGCTGACCAAGATGCTATAGCCCTGCAAAACAAAGACCTGTGCCTCCAAACCCATCCAGGCTGCCTGAGACTGACAATGGGCATCTTCATACTGCTCCCAGAGGCAGAGGCACTCAATTTCTGCACACAGCCTGAGAGAAGTGGATGGATGAAGGGATCTGCTTTTACATCAGCACCCACTGGCTAAGTCACGTTCCTGGGAAGTGGAGAAGGTAAATGCAGTTCCCCTCTTAGCATGAGAAGTCACAAGCTCACCTAAGAATAGATATTGCTGGCTTGAAGTCATGTTGCCTTTCTCTGGCAGACATAAAGGTAAAGCCAAGGTGATACATCTCCAGAAATGTCTCCTAGCAAACTGTGGTTTAGTGATAAGCAGTGCCTTTGCATTAAATAACGCAGATGGCTTATTTTTCCAGTGGATTTGTCCATCCCATAAGAGCCAGGTGGGCTTTTACATCCTCAGCCTTTCCGGGCAGAGTACAGACACTCTCAGTGTCCTGGCCCGTGCAGACACTCTCAACTATCTCTTCAACCCTGCTTTGGGTACAGGCCTGTAAAAGTTAATGCCACAGCATCTAATTTGCCAGTGCCCGAAGTCCTCTCTGGGACCTATAGTACCCATCACAAATCTTTCTAAGGTATTAATGGATAAAAATGTTCCGAATCTGCTGATTCGGAAAAAACAGCCTGTGCTCCTAAAAGCTCTTTTGTTCTGTTTCCCCTGTGTACAACTCACACAGGACTGTTCTTCAGTGTCTGGTGAGGCTGAATCACGGGTATTTCCACGGGCACTGGAAGGTGTGGGGATGCACATGAGCAGGTAGACATGAGCAGAACACAGGGCATCGCCCACAAGAGCTCCGGGGGGGCAGGGCCAGGCCAGCGTGGATTTCGGCATTTCCCCGGAGGGGGATCCATGGTTTTTCTTGCTGTCAGAGGAATGAGGAGCTCAGAACCACTGTGCATAGGATAAGCTGCTGCTGTGGCGTCAGCAGAGGGCACTGGGCGCTCACACACCAGTCGCATCATCAAAAAATCCACAGGTTTATTTTTACTTTGCCTTAAATTCTCCTTTTCTTTCCCTCTATACTCACACCAAGTTTCACCCATTTTCTTCATTTTTCCCTCACCAATCCTGTGTTGTGTTCCTTCCCAGCCATAAAAGACAAGGTTTCCTGAGTAGCTGAGACATCTTCCCTGTGGCCTGTTGACCATGCCCTTCACCACTTTCAGTCCACACAGCTTGCTCATGCCATAACCAGTGGAACAGGGCTCTTTGTGCAACTGTTTTAATTGTAAGAACAGAAGGAGGCAGTATCCCTGATGACAGGTGATATGTCCAAACTTGGCATTGTAAAATCAAATGGTCTTTGCTTTCACATTACTCTTCTCAACAGCAAGCCCCAAATGAACTCTGATTTACCCCATTCCCTTGTTCACACCTCTCTTTTTTTTTTTTCCCTCAGGGCTTGTACCTGTCAGACAGCTAAAGACAGCTCAAATATCCTCAGTTACAATCAGCAGATAGGCTGAGAAGGAGAACTCAGACCATTCAGTCTGTGCCTAATTTGCTCATTAGGAGGTGGCATAGTATAGCCTTGGGGTGCCATCACATCAGAGGTGGGACACACTAACTGAACTTCTAGAAAATAGCAAGTATGGTGAGGAAACTTCTCCATCTTCTGAAGAAGGTGACATGGAGGCTTTAGAGGCTCTGGATGAATCAAGGATGTTGTGGAACTCTCCCCAGATCCCCTTTAACTCACTGCTTTCCAGGTGATCCAAAAGAAGAGAGCTTGGGGCCCATCTGTGGGAGACAACATCCAGCAAAGAAACTGCAGTGGGTGACAATCTCCAGCACTGATTTGCCCTCCACCCCACTAATGTGGTACCCTAGACACCCATCCTGAGAACAGTGTCCAGCAGAACTGACTCCTCATGGTGTCAGTCTCCCCTTCAGTGCATGCAGTTCAGCAGCTTCGCTGCTGAGCAGGAGCTGCTACTGGTTTTGGGCCACATGAGGATTCATGTACCCCACCAAGAAAAAAGAAAAGAGCAAATATCCTTTGTGCCTGCCCTCAGAGAAAGCTTGATTTGGAAAGGCTGCCTGTAAGGCATGGTGAAAGCTGTTCATTGTTGGAGCTAAGAGGTCTTGCACTGGAAGCCTGGGCATCTGCTCATAAGTCATAAGTGAAAGCCATTGCAGGGTTGGACTTTGGTTGGTAATTGCTGTTGCATGTTTGGTAATCACTGTTTGCTTTGCTATTTAGTAATTACTGTTTCATGTCTTGGTGATTACTGTTTGCATGTTTTATTGTAACTTGATTACTGTTTGATTGTTTTGCTAATTACTGATTACTTATTTCATTGTAATGGCATCAGGATTTGAAAAATTGTTTAAAAGTTCTGGAAATTTGACCACCATGGATGAAAGGATACCAAAATCGCTGCTAGGATGTTTGTTAGCACATTGGGGTGATTTGCATGATGATTAATGCAAAAGCCAAATGATTGACTATTGTAACCACTAGTGGCTTTTGTATGTTTTGAAGAAGAAGGAAAAGTGGCTAAAAAATGGAACCTTGAGATATAATATTATTTTGCAGTTAAGGTTGTTTTGTAGAAGAGAAAGTTGAATCAGTATTAAAAATGGGTGCTGTATGGAGTAAAGCATGCAATGCCAAGGGCTTTAAATTGATCTAAACTATATGAGGTAAACCAAGATAAGAATCAATTTCTGTGTTTCTGGAAAAATTAAAGGAGACTGCTAGAAAATATACTATTTTAAAATTGGAAACCAAGACAGAGCAACAACAATTGGCTTTGATTTTTATGGAACAATTAGCACCCAATACAAAAAGAAAACTACAATAATTAGAGGGAGAGGATTCTAGAAATTAAAATAAAATGCTTGAAGTAGCATTGAAAGTTTATAGCAATCGAGGAAAAAAATAGGAAAAAGAAAAAGCTAAAAAAAAAAGGGGTAGAGAGGGCAGACTAATGGCTCTTTTAAGAGGAAATGAGTAAAGAAGGCAAGCCAGAGGAAGAGGAGATTTTAGAAACTTTGATAACAGAGAATCTAGTGCACTTCTGGGGATAGATCATTGCGCATATTGCAGGGAGGAAGGACATTGGAGAAAAGACTGCCCTGGACTAAAGGCAAGTCCGCAAGAAGCTGCAAGGATGATGACCCTAGACAACTAAAGAGGATTGGAGAGGAATCCAGCTGAGCCTCTGGTAATAGTTAAGGTGGGAAACAATGCGGTTTAATTTTTAGTACATACAGGTGCATCATATTCTGTCTTGAACACTTGCAAAGGAAAATTAGGAAATGAAATGGTTTGTATAATTAGAGTGTGTGGAAGCAAGAAAACAGGCCATTCCCTTGACCCCTAGATTTGAAATTTGAAAATAAGGTAATTACACATGAATTTTTATATGTGCCAGACTGTCTGATACCTTTGCTGGGACAACATTTATTGTCCAGATTAAATGTGCAAATAGTGTTTGAAAAGGGAGAGGTTCTTCTAAAAATATCAGAATCAAAACCAGGGGAAATGTTGATGATACAGGAGAAAGTTAAGGAACAAATACCACAGGAGGTAGATCAGGCTGTTATACCTACAGCCTGGAATACAGATATACCCAGTAAGTCAAAGACAGCACAGCCTAAAAAACATAGAGATGAACGAACAGGCAAAACCAGTGAGAATCAAGCAATATCCAGTCAAGCCAGAGGTTAGACAAGAAATCAAGAAATTGATTGATAAATTCTTGAAGTTTGGTATTCTTGAAGAGTGTGAGTCAGAATATAATACCCCAATTTTGCCATTAAAAAAAGCCCTTCAGGTGAATATAGAGTAGTTCAGGATTTAAGGGCTACAAATCAAATAGTTAAAAACATCTTGTTGCAATCCTGTAGTTGCAAATCCATATACACTTTTAACAGCACTGGGAGAGGTTTCACAGTGCTTTGCAGTGCTTTACAGAGCTTGATTTAAAAGATACTTTCTTTTGTATACTCCTGGAGGAGGAAAGCTGAAAATTGTTTGCTTTTGAGTGAGAAAATCCACAAACAGAATGAAAACCACAACTAACATGGGCAAGATTGCAACAAGGATTCAAAAGTAGTCCAACAAGCTTTGGTAACCAGTCAGCAAAACAGGTGGAATGGTGGAAGCAAATAGAGAACCTAAACCTGGACATCTACTTCTACAGTACATGGATGACATCTTCATTGCTACAGAAGAGAGACTGATGTATATTGAGGTAGCAATAGACCTTTTAAACTTTCTTGGACTAAATGGGTACAAAGGGTCTAGAAATAAGGTTCAGATAGCAAGTCAAACTGTAATATATGTGGGCTTTGGGCCCAGAACAGCAAAAGGCCTTTCTGGACTTAAAACAGGCTTTAATGACTGCACCAACATTGGGACTTCCAGACCTAACCAAAGGTTTTCAGTTATTTATTCATGAAAGACAATATCTTGCACTTGGAGTGCTGAATCAGAGAAAGAGGAAGCTGGAAAAGACTGGTTGGGTAGTTCTCCAAGCAACTAGATACTGTAAGTAAAGGATGGGCTACTTCTGTCTGGGCAGTTGCTGCTACAGTGATGCTAATACATGAAGCTTGAGAATTAACTTTGGGAAGGATAATAACAATAACAGTGTGTATACCACACATGGTAATTACTGTTTCATAACAAAAGAGGTCATTGTTTGTCCTCTAGAAGAATGATGAAATATCAAGTGATTGTCACAGAAGAAGATGATGTTATTTTGAAAACAACTAACTTGATTAACCCTGCAATCTTTTTGAACTCTATGCACAAAGAAGGACAATTAGAAAATGACTGTTTGGTGACCGTTGAACATTTTTATTCCAGTAGAGAAGACTTAAAGATTAGACTGCTGGGTGATCTCAATTGGGAATTATACAGGGACGGTATCAGTTCTGTGGAGAATGGAATTCGATATGCAGGATATGTGGTGACTACTGAGAATTAGGTTATAGAAGCAAATTCTTTACCTAGCACTACTTCAGCTTAAAAGGCAGAACTGATGGCCTTGATGAGAGCATTAGAACTAACTGAAGGAAAGAAAGTGAATATTTGGACTGATTCAAAATATGCCTTTGGTATGGTACATGTTCATGGAGTCCTGGGGAAGGAAAGAGGATTATTACCCTCCCAGGGAACAAGAATTAAATACAAAGAAGAAATCTTAAAATTAATACAGAAACTGATTAAGGTGGCAATCATCAGCTGTAAAGCACGTAAGTCAGGAAATACAAAAGAAATTATAGGAAACAAATTGGTAGACAGAACAGCTAGGAGGACCGCAAAAAGAGATGCCTTGCAAATGGCATTAATCCTTACTAAAACCATAGCTCCACCAAGAGAAAAACCTAAATATTCAGAGGAAGATGAGAAATTAGCAAAGTTGCTAAATGCAAAAAAGAATTTAGCAGAATGGTGGGTGACATCACAAGGGAAGTAATCCCACCACATAATGAGGGACATAAGGAATGTCATTGGGCAGCAGAAGCATTTTTAAAGAGGCACACCAGTAAAAATGCTAGAAATAGCTAAAATGACAACTACAAAATGTGAAATATGTTTGAAAAACCATCCAGTTGTAAAGAAAAAGGTTCAAATGGGAATACTGAAATCAGGAATGGAACCAGGAGATTACTGGCAAATAGATTTTTTTGAACTACCTTGGCAAAACAGGTACCAGTACATTTTGGTAGTTGTTGACACTTCTACAGGATGGCCTTTCTCTGTTTGACCAACCAAGCAAAAGAAATCGTTAATTGGCTGTTGCAGGAGCTTATCCCAAGTTTGGGTGCCTATTTGAGTATCTTCAGATAGAGGTCCACATTTTATTGCAGAAGTGGTACAGGGTGTTAGTAAAATATTGGGAGTTACTGAGGACTCACATACACCTTGGAGGACACAATCCACTGGAAAAGTAGAAAGAATATACCAAACATTGAAAAGACAGGTTAGTAAAATATGTCAGGAAACTAATTTGAAACAGCCTTAGGCACTCCCATTGGCCCTCTTGCGAATTGGGGTTCAACCTAAAAATGGAACTTTAATCAGTCCTTATGAGTTGTGTTGAAAGCCATACGAATCTCCAGAACCAAATTTGAATGCATATGTAAAAAAGGAAAATAAGATGCATGTAACTATCTACTTTCCTAGGAAAAGCTTTAACTGCACTTTGGAGTGTGGCTGTTTGGAACAGGTCGCTGTCTTTGGAGAGCCTAATACATGATTTCCAGCCAGGAGACTATGTCTACATGAAAAGATGGACTTCTGAACTTTTCCAAGAACGTTGGAAAGGACCTTTTCAAGTACTGCTGACTACTTTCACCACCATCAAGATAGCTGAATCAGAAGCATGTGTACACTACACTAGGGTGATGAAAGCCCCATCATCATGGAAAATTGTCAACAGAGATGATAAATCCTCAAAATTGCCTTTGAAATACGTCTACTTTTGTGCGTCCTTTTCAAATTTGGGGAGAATGGATAGTGATTTGGATGTTAATGGGAACCAATTTCATAGTAAAAACTGAATCAGATGGAGAATTAGTAAGACAGGGAAATCTATTGAAATTCGAATACAATTCTACTCAAAATCCAGATCTTAATCCTGACAAGATGGGAAGTGAACTGCTATTGTCCTTTAGCTGTTGCTTTAAAATATGAATGTTTTTATACAAGCCTTAGGAGTGATCTCAAATTAAGTGAGACATACATACCCAAAAGAAGAACAATATTTAGTTGTAAAATATCTGCATTATGGAGCCAAGGGCGCTTAGTGTGGACAATGAGTGATGGGACCTGGATAACTCATTTACCTGCAGATGGTAAAGTAAAACAAATAACATTAGGCATACAAACCCTATATTCAATCTGGAAAAGAACTCCTTTTATAGGAGCATTAGAGCATTTACAATTAGAAATGGTGAAGAGATCAGAAATAGATGAAGAATTGAATGAACCTTCAACTGAAGTGAAAGATTTTTTGGGCTTTGGAATCTTTGTTGACTCCTTTAGCAGTATGTAAGAACAGGTAATAGATGTATCAACTAACAAGAAAAGTAGCAAGGCTAGCAAATGCAACCAGGAAAGGATTTAAGAACATGAATTTACAATTACAGGCAACTTCAAGGATGACTTTAAAAAATAGAATGGCTTTGGATATGCTTTTACTTAGAGCATGGAGTTTGTGGATACTTGAAAGATAGAATTGATCATTGCTGTATACACATTTGAAATGTGACTCAAGATGTGGAACATGTCTTAGACTTACTGGAAAAGGTAGAACAGAATACTCAAAAGATTCAACAAGAAGTACAAGAAAATTTGATGCATAAAATCTTCAAGGGATAAGGATGAAATTTGAGTTCATGGATAAAATCATTGATTAACACTGCAATAGTCCCGTTGATTTTTTTTTTAATGATTATTTTGATCTATTATTTTTTAAAAAAACAAATAAACAACAAGACTACGTTCAACCAAATGATCATCCAAGCAGTTGGAACAGTTCTGCGTGCTTCCTAATGGTTTTCATGGCATGCATTTTCGGCAACCTGTTCTTTCAGCACGACTAAAAATAAAAACAGGACAGAAATTGTTGGCACACATCTTTCCCCTGCAGCATTTAGTCTTTACAGTGTATTTCAGGAGCTCTCCTTTGGCAGGACTGGTAGAAAGTTACTGAAAATCTTTCTGACAGTCTCAAGATGCTGTCAGAGGAGAAGCAAGCATGTTGTTGTTATGTACTCCTAATAATGGCATATTTGAGAAGAGTGGGAATTAAGTGCTTAAAAGTCACTGGTTTTTGTCCCGTTTAGTTACCAAAAAAAAAAAAAATTTGGATTTTGTCTTACTTGTTCTTTACTGACTCACCATCCTAGCTAAGTGCAAGCTGGTGGCACTTCCAGGGTCAGTAAAGATAGTGTGACTGCTTGAACAGCACTGAGCCAGCCCTCACATCACAGCCTGAGTAGCTGCAGGATGCTGGGCACATTGGGACATTCTTCAGCATTCATACAGCTGGGCCAAGTGCTCTTATGCCTTTCTCTGATGGAAGAAGACACCATGGAGATGCTTCTATTTCCTCCTTGCCCCAGGTAAGTTCTGCAGGAATAAACAAGTAGATACAACCACCCCTATGCAATTAAACCTGGCACACTTCTAAGATGGTTCTAACTAACTCCCTTGTGCAGCACTTGTCAGACACTGTTCACTATTGCTGCTGTCACAACCCAGGGTCAGCCCTTGTGGGACATACACTCACTACTCATGATGTGACAATATGACAAAAAGCAGGATGAGTCTGAGAGCATTGACACAGACAGCTGGCACAGGGACCAGGTGACATGAACCTGACAAAAGGGACTATTTGTTGATGACCAGAGTTGTGTAAAGCTTTAGAGGTAAAGTCAAGGATTCTAATGGAACAAATTAATGAGGGAACTTCATAAAGGGAATTAATAAGGAGGAGCTTCCAGGACCATGCCAAAGGACTCAGCTCAGCACGCTGATTCTGACAATAACCAGACATCGGGAAGAAAATGAAAAAAGAGTTTTCCTGGAACTCCTTAGTTTGCTCCCAAATCCATGGACACAGAATCTTTTAGTGAGGAGTTTCACACCTCATCTCATGTTGTGTAAGGAAGCACCTCCTTTTATTTGCCCTGAACTAAAGATTGAGAGCTTGTTTGACAACTTCCAGCTTTTACCTCACAAGGAAGCAAGCAATCCATCCCTGGGCATCCCAACCAAGCTGAGAAGGAAAGAGATTACTTCTTCAGGTGCACTGCTGCTGAGCTCCCTACTCATTTACCATTTAGTCTTCTTGCTTGTATGACTGATGCTTCTAGATTGCAGCTGTGAAACAATGCATCTTTTTATATACATCTTCCAGTATGCCCACAGTAAAAGAGCTTAACCTTTCCTCAAGGAAGGATTTCCCTTTCTGTGAAGTTCATCTGATCCTGCAAATTCTTCTGATTTCAACGACACACGGTCCATTTGCAGCTGAACAGTAGTTGACCTTGAATGTGCCTATACATTGGGTGCGGAAGCTGGCAGTTCAGAGCCAGTAATTAAGCAGAACTTTAGCAGTGGCAGTAGCAATCTGCTGCCTGAAGGACGTTTGCAGGCATTACTGCAAATCAACTGTTCTTAAGCACTTGGCAACAACTATGGCTGCTACACAGCTACTTCTTTGGGGCAACTAAATAACATTTCAGCCTTTGACAAATGAATATTGCAAAGAACTGTTTCAGAAGCACGGTCACAGCATGATGCCAGATTAAATCAGTGCGATTTTTTTAACATACCAGGATCTCTGGCCAACCTTTTGTTCTCACTTGTACTCACAGCCTCATTCTGTGCAACTGCTTATGTTCTTTGCATTGATTTTTCAAACTTAATTTCAAATCCATGAGAGAGCTTCCACTCTGGAAAAGACTTAACGGTGTTCAGGGGCTGCAGGCATTACTTGTTCATGTTTTCCCGTGAAAGTTGAGCCCTGACCTTTCATCTTAATATTGACCCAAGGAAGCTAAGAAAAACAGATTCGCTTTTTTCAGTAGCTAAAAAAAATTCTGGACAAATAAGCAAGGGTTTTTGCCAAATAAAAGAATGATATAAGCATTAGATACTATACCTTACTTCAAAGGATAAATTCAGAATTGTTTATAAAATGTCAGCACAGTGGTGCTGCCCACACTTGGGGAGAGGTTATTACCCTGCTGATGAAGACACTGAGCATCCTGCAACTGTGGGGTGCACTCAGCCATGAAGCTGCCCTGCCTTTGCTTTCCTGTAGTATGAACAGCAGGAATTAATCACAGAATCATAGAACCATAGAATAGTTAGGGTTGGAAAGGACCTTAAGATCATCTAGTTCCAACCACCCTGTCAGGGGCAGGGACACCTTCCACTAAACCATGCCACCCAAGGCGATGTCCAACCCGGCTTTGAACACCGCCATGGATGGAGCATTCATAGCTTCCCTGGGCAGCCCATTCCAGTGCCTCACCACCCTTACAGTAAAGAATTTCTTCCTCAGATCCAATCTAAACT
>JASSUY010009101.1:0-13998 GCA_032466535.1 Forpus xanthops | reverse complement strand
ATGTTGAGGACACCAGAACTGCACACAATACTCCAAGTGAGGTCACACGAGAGCAGAGTAGAGGGGCAGGATCACCTCCCTCAACCTACTGGTCACTCTCCTTTTGATACAGCCCAGGGTACGGCTGGCTTTCTGGGCTGCAAGAGCATACTGCCGACACATGTTTATTTTCTCATTAACCGACACCCCCAAGTCCTTCTTCTCAGGGCTGCTCTGAATCTCCTTTCTGCCCAACCTGTAGCTGTGCCTGGAATTGCTCCCACCCAGGTGAAGGACCTTGCACTTGGCATGGTTAAACTTCATCAGCCCCCCTCACAAGTGTGTCAAGGTCCCTCCGGATGGCATTCCTTCCCTCCAGCATATCAAATGAAACACACAGCTTGGTGTCATCAGCGAACTTGTCCTTCTGCTCCTTCTCATTTTTGCATGAGCTTCCTGAACTACAGACTAAAGAATTGCTGTAATGTAAAAAAGCAAAGACATTCTTTAAGGGTTAAGAACAGGAAAGTATATGTGCATCTCATCAGCTGTTCATGTTCTTTTTGACTCGTGATGCTTACCATTTGCATCATTTGCTTCAGGAGATCTTTGCACTTCTGTTTTGTCTCAGACTATGAGGTCTTAAATGAGACTTATGTAGGTCTATGTAGGTCTTAAATGAGACCTACAGGATTCTCAAATGTAGACATAGTTGTTGGGAGAATACAACTTATGATAAGTCTCATAAAAAATTAAGATAAATACTGATAGAAAAAGCATTGTGGTATCTGCCTAGCTGTTACTGCACTGTAAAATCAGCATTCCCTAATGCCACCCAATCAATAAGTCAAATTTTTCTCAGAATGTAATGCTGTAATGCATGCTCTACACTTCACCCAAACCTCCTTGAAAATTCTGACTAAGCTCATGAAATTATCACAATGGTTATTTGGGAATTGTAACAAAATCTGACCCCAAGTAAGTTCAATGTCATTTAGGAATATACAAGGAAAGGTTGGAACAGAACAAGAATCCATTTTCATCTAGAGTATAAAAGTAAAAAATTTGGATAATTCTGGTTACAGTGAGGAGAGAATCTTTCTTGTCATGGATTGCTATGGAAGAATACTAACCAAAAGAGAGATCAAGACTCTTCACAGCCTCATTTAGAAATACAAATATTTATCGGCATTATTTATAACCATGACATTACTAAAAGGATCCTATCACAATATGGCCACAGTCTTTATTAGGACTGCAGTCTATTTTAGTCCCTGGTGCTGTTTTCCTAAATACATGGTAAGTAGTGCATCTTGTAGGACACAGTTTTTTCTGGTGAAACTTACAGTTCTAAATGTGACAACAACTGATTATCAGGCAAGTATTTAGGAGTTAGAAAGAAACACCTAATTCATGCAATAAAATGTCAGATTATGATGTCTTCATGTCACAGAGAATTTATTTAACAAAGGGTTATTCCTACTCCCAGCCGTATGACTGGATTTGCAATTAAGTTTTTTGTTTAATTTCTTTAAAACGTCATTCCTGTTTATACATCTTCTTCAATTCCATTTTTAAAAGTAATTGCTTCTAAATCTCAAAGGATATTAATAGCTGCCTGAACTGGTATGTTTTAATACTAAGAACTGTGGTTTAAACTACTAAAGCAAAAATTGAGCAAAGCATACTAGACACAATTCCAATCATGTTCTGGCAGCTGATTCTTTTTCTTTTCTATCTGTACCACTTATTTTAGTGTCTAAAATGCAGCTGTAGGTTTCCAGTTCCATAAGTCTATCCTGCCTGTGTTTACAGCTATGATGTGAAAATTTGAAGCCATTCCTGCATTAGAAACCACCATTTATTCACCTTTGCTCAGGATGAGGACACTTTCTGTTGACCCATACAGTTGGAAATTGGATTGCATATTCATGGTCTTTTCACAGACTTTTCTGGAGTACTATTTTGACTGTGGAAGCTATCACTGAGCTTGTAGCTATGACTACAGACAGCTCTGGTCAACAGGAACTTAAGCAATAAATTTTTCAATGTCTGCTGTTAAAGGACATCTCTGTTGTGCAGATATCCCAAAATGGCAGTAGAAGGCTCCTTCCTTCTGCACTAAGTGCAGTTTTCTATTTTCTTCACGTTAGATGGTGAAAATGACAGTCTTTAACTTCAAGAATGCCTGCAATGTGTTTCTGAAGCTGATGAGAACAACTTCTTATTACCGTGAAACATAAAAATTACACTCCCTCCAGATTTCTTTTTTCCCATTTTCTTTCTAGCTGAATGATTGTCAGACAGGCAGGAAATGAGCCCTCTTCATTTAGCGTATGTGCTTCTTGTCTCCAGCCACAACATTTCTTAAAGTACAGTTCCTGCTCTATTTGAAGACACCCATGACACATCATTTTTACAGATATACTAGTATAATCTTCAGAGAATGAGTCTTGATACAGGCAATGATAATCATAAATGCTGCTTTAATAGGTGCAGGATCCAACGAATCTTTTCCATACTCTAGCTACTGAAACTTCTAGATTACAATGAGTTTTAGAAGTACATACTCTCCCCAGTGCCTTGCAGTTAGTAAGCACAAAATTTGGGAGGGAAGGGGGGGGATGTCTTATAGAGAGTCCTGATCTTTCATGTCTGACTTTTTTCTCTCCTATTACTGTTCCATATAAAATAATGTTTGACAGTCTCAAATACATGTGTGTATATAACATATGATTGAAATTGTTTTAATAGGTATGTTCTTTAAAGTTTCTAATTAAATGTTCTAATGCCATACAGTAAGTAATCTCAAAAGTTTTTCCACCTGTTCTACTATGAAGACCTTGCTAGTGTCTGAATGATCAGGTGAAAAAGCAGTTGTGTTTTCTTCCTTAAACAGATTTCCCTAAACATTAGTTCATTTTTTTCTCTTTCAGAGAGCATCTTATACTCACTGAGGAATATAACTGGGACAAACAATAGCTGTACATAGAGCAGCTCAAGAGAAAGTGGAGAGGTAGCAATAAACCTGCTGAACACTTCCTTGTCAAAGATTGGAGTCTCAGTTGCACCTAATTATGCATAGCTACCTATTGTTTGAGTGAGTCTTTTCAGTAACCAGGGATCAGCACTAGAGTACTTCACCTGCTGCCCTTTCCATGAGACAAATCCCCTCTTTCAGATTTCCAAACAAAGCCAGGCATAAAAAGGTTTCATGACACCTCCAGCACCTGTGAGTTTAGGCAGAGTCTGGAACAGCTGAGTCACAAGTTCTACTCTTTCTTTAATACATTTTTTTCTTTACCATTCCTTCTCTTTCAGTCTACAGCTACTTTCAGTCTCGTATCTGTCCTGTCGCTGTCTCTCCACTTGTCATCTAAGTTCTTTTCCAAGGCATTGCATTTTTATGCTTCCTGCTTTTTCACAAACATATTCAACACAGTCCTTGAGAGAGCTGTCTCTTCCAGTTCCATCACAACAATGTGCTTGCTTCTCTTTTTCTTCAGTGATGCTTTTTTTCTGCATGGTCATTTTCTGATCTACTCTGCCTTACTGCATCCTGACTGTACTTTCAGAATACAAATGTTGCCTTGTAGCACTCTTTCATTTCTTGGTATATTTCCAGGTTGTTCATAATTTGGGGACCTGACTCAGTGATCACATGCTTATTGTCCAGCAGTCCTTCTAATTATGCCGCACTAGGAACTGTGTTATAAAGCCTAGACTAATAGATTTTTGTATGATGTGTCTATGTAACCTAAGTGGAGGCACACCAGTGAAACTTCCCAGGGTAGAGACGCCACGTAAGAGCTCGGGCACAAAACTACCCGATGAATCCTGAAATTCTCTAGTCAGTAAGATCCCTAATTAGCCACACAGGGGTGCATTTAAGACATTCTTGGTTTTACTTTGATTATGTCCTTCCTGGAGATTTTGCCCAGGACAGCTGTAAAGATAGCTCAAGAATAGAAACAGTCTAGCTGTGACAGAACAGAGTTACATTTAGATTGATTTTCCCACTTGCTATTGACAGCTACATGGGGTGTTTGCAGCCAACAGTGTAAACACATCACTTTCTTTTCCAGGACTACTAATCAAGACAGTAATTCAAAGAGTTCTAAATCCTGAGTGGGTATAACCACCCAGGTTTTATGCTTGTCTCCCTTTTACAGAGATGCATTGTTCTCTCCACTGAACTTCACCAAGCTGTTGTAGCCAGTTTTACCAGACAAGTCAGGAATGTGAATTAACAATGCCCGCATTAGTACAGGCTTTGGAAAAGAGAAACAACTAAGAGACAAGCTAAGTTTTCCAAAACTGGTGACATGTTACCTATAAGTAGCATGTAACAATGAAAGCTTACAGTAGCTTATGAAATACTAAATCTAATTTTAGTGTAATTAGTTCATTAGTACTTACAGAATTGGTTTGGCTATTATGGTTAGGACACTCTTATTTCCCAGTATGATTAAGATTTTGGGTATAAGAGAAAAATATCTAAATAAAAAGACACTCAAAAAAAAAACCCCAAGATACACCACCACCACCACAACAACAACAAAAAGGTCACACAACTTTCTTCTTTCTATAACAGCAGAAAATAAATAAGTTTTAATAAGGTTTTAGTTCTTCTGTATGATTTACTTGCACAAAAAAATAACCTTTCATGGGATCCAGTTTGCCTTTACATTTAATTCCTAAATAGATCTCAATATGACAACAAGTGAAAATGAAACAAAGTGTGAGTGAAAATGGCCAAATAAGTAAATACACAGTGGTTTTGAACGCCATTCAAAAAAGCTAAAAAAACAAAAAATCCATGAACAACTATCATTGTGTTTTTCTGATGGTATTCATCATTATCCTCTCATGGGTTGTTATACCTTGCGTAGCCAGTGATCCTTCTGGTTTGGACAAAAATCTTTTGTATTCACCAGGAAAGCTAAGCAGTTCAGGTGTTTCTTCCACAGCCTTTTTCCTGTCTTCACTTCCAACTCACTTCACACTTTAAGTTTTTTTTTACAGACTAGTGTTGGGTTACTTGGAAAGTTCAGAAAGAAAACACTTCTCCAGTTATCTTTTCTTCTGAATAATGTAGTGCTAGGAATGGTGGCCAAAGCATCATTTACAGCCGACAAACGCATTGCAGGGTGGGGGAAAACCTAAATCAAAATGAAAGAAGAACTCTGACAAAGAATAAGTCAGAGAAAAAGGAAAAATTACAAAATCATATAGGTTACCTAAATAGTGAATACATCTGTGATATATCACTTCACATCAGTTGTATTCTTTCTTTTTCTTAGCCATTTTCTTTTTCAGGTTGGAATCCCCTTTCCTGCAAATAGACACTGTTTTTTTACTGAGTGTCTTTTAGTCAGAAAACACCCTCCAGCCTTCAATCCAGCACACCACTAAGTTATTCTGTAGAATCCATCTTATTTCAAGTGTTCTAGTTCAGCAACTATACTTTCAAAGCAACTGAAAAAGCCCTCATTCTCTCCAGCTTCCTAACTTCAGCTGGAGTTGTTCACAGAATTAATGTAGCAAGTGCATTTGGGGTTGTCAGACAGAATTCACATGTGTTACAATCTCAGGAGCTGGAGACTGTAAAGTTATTTTCTTTTCCTATAAGCTCATAACTCCAGTAGCAAATGTTTCTTCCTGTACTATACAAATATGCCCAGTTTGAGCAAACTTTACTCACTCTGTCCCATATCTATAGCCTCTCCCCAAAGCTATAATGCTGGTAATTCTCCTTCCAATGACATTTTTCCTCCTGAGGCAGTTCCTTCTTCATGAGAGTGGTCAGAACACTAGCAATAGCTTGGAAATTTTTGCTAAAAGATATCATGGTTTCCAGGATAATTACACCAGTGAACATACTTCATATGTTACTTAGCATCTGATATGGAGCGAAGCCACTCAGTTCCTCCATTCTCAGGCTGAGCAACGTACAATACACCCTGACTGCCATTTCTGCAGTTTAATACAGAGCATTCACTGGTCAAACAACAGGACAGACTCGCAAGTTTCCTGAAAATGGAAATCAGACAGAATTGGATGTTGCCATCAGAAAACTCATTTGCACCCTGTCCATACTTGGCACCTGCCAGGCACCATATTTCCAGGAGACACTTGTACCTTTGTGGAGACCAGTATCACATGTATTGCCTGTCCACTGTCTGGGAAAAAACAGGGCTATGGCTCACATACAGCTGGACTATCCTGTGGCCAGCTGCATCTTGCGAGGAGGTAAGAGAGGGGCTAGCACATACAGTTCTTCCCCCACTTCTGCAGTAGCTTAAGCAGCCTGACCTGGAGGGCTCGGCATAGCTGATGCAGCACAAGAAGCAGTTACTGCACTTCAGCTATGAATATGCCACATAGAGAGAACCACTGGCAAATGTTCCACCAGACCAGGGTACAACTGCCTCTAAAAAAAATACATGAGATTTCAACATCTGAAGAGTTGGGACATCCAGAACATGAAGCCATATGGTACGTGCTTCCATCAGTATGTCAAACATCTTTCAGAACTAAATTTTTCCAATTTTACTCACTTTTTCCCCCCATTTTCTGACCCAGATATCCTTTGTTTGTAAGAGGATCATCTTTTGGCCACAAGGCTTTTTGTTTGTTTTCCTTTCCTGACCTCCAGAGGGATCTGTCAGATAGGGATTTTTATCTTCAGCCTATAATCTCTTTAAAATCTGTCTAAGCTCCTGGCACTCTAGCGCAGTCTATTCAAAAGAGCCTAACAGCTGCATTAGGTTAGTTAGCTTTATTATTTTCAGATGGTTATTCATTAACTTAACATGAGATTTTAAAAAACACCATAGAAAAAAACCAATTAAAAAACTCATACAAAATTACACTCTTCCTCTGTTCTATGCAAGTAAAATTCTGCCATATAATATATGTCTATAATAATAAATTTTAAGCGCACACCAAAGACAAAGCCAGGAATAGCTCTAGATTTCAGAGTTCAGTTGTAATTTTCTATTACTGCAAACTCCTCTATCACTTTTATTCTAGGTACGATCTTCAGAAAAAAATGAATATGTATATACAGGCAGTTCAGACAATTGTATGAGTTCATAAATAATGACTTTTAGCTTTATGATGACTTGGAAATCAAGTCAATATTTAAATATTGGAGGATCAGTTGTCCCATATGAGTGGATTCTACAAGTGTATGCTTTATCTGTGAAATGTGGGTTACACTTCTGTTTTACAAGCTAACGTTATTTCTCAATACTTATGTTGAACTAAGTTAGGTTGAAGCTACAACAGTCTTTGCCACTCATTCCCTTTGCAAAGGGAAAAAAATGCACCTTCTGAGTGCTTCAGCATGAGTCGACATAACTGTACATGACAGTGAATAGTTCAACTTTGTTGCTGCATTGGGCTTGCATAGAAAAACAAAGAACAATAAATATAGATATTTATGCTGCTGCTGTGATTTTGCAGTTCAATAAGTAAGAATCATCCCATAGCTTATAAATAGAATTTCATCCTACTTCCACCACTAACAAATAAATAGCTGTTAGTCTGATCAGCAAATCCAATTGTGGGCAAAATACCATAATACAGAAGTGCTTGCCAAATGCAATTTGGATACTGACCATAGTTCACACAATTTTTCTGGCTTTTTTTGTTCAATGAGAACTGACACACAGTTATTAAAAAATCAAATATTTGAGAAGCAGCAAACAAAATACACAAGAATGGTATTCTACTTTGGCACCAGAGGAGAGTCAAGCACAGCCCTAAATAACTGTGTGTCTCTCTCAAACAGCACTGAATTACGTACATATTTTGTTGTTTGCCCTCTTTTAGAATATTTTCACAGGGAATGGACTTGTGTTAATGGATGCCGTTACTAGAGAACAAGTGACTGATACTGAGCATCTTCTGAAGATGGATTTCTAAAAGAAACTTCCAAGAACTCCAGACATTCTTGTAGGGAGGCAGAACTAAGGAATTAGTTTAGTTTTGCACTGAATTAACTATAAATGTAAGAAGATGACACATGCAGTGTCATGGTAAATGATACACGTGCATATGGATAGATACAGTAACTGCAGCTTTATTAGGCTCATCACCTTTCATTCCTCTAAGAATGGGTGATGAAAATGGGAAAAAAGGTTTGGAGTGGCTTATTCCAGTAACGCAATTCTCTTCTGCATCAAACCTTATTCAGGCAAGTTTAAGAACCCTATTACATCTCTTTAATAAATAAGCCCATGATGTATATAATGGTACAGTAATAAAAATGCTAATTATTTAATATTGGGAAATAATAGATCTGTTTGCAGTAACCTCATGTTAATTAGCAGACTTAATTCATTTTTTTTTTCCAATGCAGGTTTCTTTTCATGAATAATACTATGCTGTTTGAACAGAGAGCACTTCCTCTTCTGGATTTCACAACTCTCCAGGGCATACTAAAGAGTGAATCAGTTACGCCCAACATGCAAGCATTAAGCAAACAGGAGACTCATTAAGGTTATTTTGGTACCTCTTCTTTGATTTATGTGGCGTAATTTCAGCAAAATAACCTATGGGAGGAGTGCAAAACTTTTCTGCACATTATGCGTTGAATTAGACTTACTTTGGGACAACATACATGTCGTGTTCAGTGTTACTGTGGGGTATTAACTTGATTTAGGAAATGATGCAAAAGATGTTGTGACTAAAAATGCCTGAAGAAAAGAAAGGCAAATCATTACAGCACTGGTATGAATTCTCTTCTCTTTTGATTGCAGTTTAGTAAAGCTTTATAATACCTCTGTTACGCAGATATTTTTGCTGACATCTATATACCTTGTGGGTAAACTCAAGATTAAAAAATGTACCTAAATTATACTAGTAGTGCTGAAGCTTTGCTTTCCTTCCAAGAATCTAAGCAATCGGGTTCTTCATTGCAAACAGTCTCTAAATTCCCGTACTCTTCTGGGAAATTCTCTCCTAAGCTGTAAGAAATATTGACAACTAGTACCTCTGCATTAAAATCCTGGGTTGTGCACTAACATTTCACTGGTCAGTCCTTCAAAAACATAAAGCCAAAATCCTTGCACTTTATTTATATTTCTTTTCAGAATTAAATGCACTGTACTTCTTTTAATTTCACATTCTGTCTTCTCATTTTTAATCTGAGACGGTGCTTAATGGTTGAAAATTGTTTTCCTCTACCTTTATCTGCTTGACTTGGAAAGGGGAGGGACAGAGAGAGAGGTTGGTTGAAATGGAAAAACATTTAAGAAGGCAGCTAAGATCTTTAAACAGATCTATGGCATACATCTCTCAATGGTAGAGCAAGTTTGCTTGTTTCACTGTAATCTTGCTGACCTTAAAAGACAAACTACGTGATCTTTTCTGTTGTGTAGATTTTGTCCCATAGTGTGATCTGAATAAAAGCAGACTTTGGAAATGTAACATCATGGTGCTATCCTCAAATGATAAATTGTAGTGTCAATTATGATTTATTCACAGAAGGAAAAGATAATATAATTTCAAATTAATATCACAGGGAAATCTTCCATCAAGATTTCCAACAATCAAGGAAAATATCTATGAGTGACTGATGGTAGTATTATTATTAAAAGTATTATGCTTATTATTAAAATTGCCAGACACTATCCATTACAATGATCTTTTTTTTTTTTTTTTAATCTGGCAATCATTTAATGAAAGGGCTAAAATTTGCCATGGTAGATATCTGCTTCAGCCCAACTGTGAGCACAACCTGAGCTACATGATTCAAACTTATCAATTAATAAAGTTAATGAAAAATATTTTTTTCAAGTTATGTTCATCAGGAAAGTTAAATGCATTAGTGCAGCTGTTAATGAACAGTAGGTCTGCCATAAGGGAAGATTTACTGGATGAGGAGACTGAAAATGATGTGGGGAAGGGAGTTGCAGCAGGTTATCTTGACCTGATGTAGCTCTGGATCCCAGAGAATATTTCACAGGGGCAAGAGAAAAGACACAGGGCAGAGCACAAGAAAGGAAAATCCCCAGCAAGCCACAAGAGAGCCTATGTGGCTGGGAACAGCATAGTGTTGAGAGCATGGGAACAAGGGAGAAACAATCTGGGTAAGAAGCTGGGGGCAATGGACTGGAGGTTGACTGGGCAAGGAGCCCAGAGGAAGAGCTGGGAAAGAGCTGGGCCTAATTATTGTTATTTCTGAGTCTTCCCATTTTTCTGCTATCAGCAGATAAAACCCAAAGACAAAGTGACCTATGGTTCTACAAAACAGCTCTGTGGAAAGTGTTGGAGTTCACTGCTGCTTGATGAGTGTGATGCCACTACGCAGTTAAGTGGAATTCTCTTTTTTTCAGCTTATTTGAAAAAAAAAAAAAAGAAGGGGAGGGCAAATTTAATGGAGTTTCTTTCCTTTCGTTGCCATATACTCAGGTAATGTGTCCTTCATTCACATATTATGGTCCTTTGTATTTTTATCATGGCATCCACAGCTCTCAGACTGTACTTCTTGTCAGCAAAGCAAACAAATTTCCCCTTTGCCCCAGAGAAGTCTGATGAGCTCCATGCATTAACAGAAGCAGACATAAATTAAAAAATTAAGGTGATAGGAAGTAGGTTGCCTAATGAAAGCATCAGAGAGGTTGAAGCCAGTGAGGGTCAGATGGGGACTCTGAGTGGCTCAAAAGAGCAGAGAAATCAAAAAGAAGTTGAAAAGCCAGAGCATCAAAGAAAAAAACAAAGCAAAAGAATAACCACAGTTATGTGAATGAGTCATCAGAAATGGCATTTCACTGTCCATGCTCAGCACTGGCAGAACATATATTAGTTTAAAAATGACATCATTGTACTACTTTATGATCCGGTAACATGAAAATATAAACACCTCCTGAACCATCAGCAGCGGCATTAAGCAAGGGTTAATTATATGAAAGGAAGAGATTTACTAAGGTGTTGTGGTAGGTTGACACTGACTGGTCTGCCTCTCCTCATCTGGACGGGGGAGAAAAAATACAATGAAAGGGTCACGGGTCGAGATAAGGACAGGAGGTCACTCACCAACTGCCTCATGGGTAAAACCAACTCAACTTGCCGAAAAAAAATTATTTCATTTTTATTTAATTTAATTGCCAGTCAAATCAGCGTAGGATAATGAGAAACAAAAACTAAATATTAAGAAACACCTTCCCCTCACCCCTCCCTTCTTCCCAGGCTCAATTTTACTCCCCCACCAGTGATGGAGGGGGATGGGGAATGGGCATTGTGGTCAATTCCTCACATGCTGTCTCTGCTGCTCCTTCCTCCTCAGGAAGAGGACTCCTCACACTCTTCTCCTGCTCCAGTTTGGGGTGCCTCCTACGGGATATTGTTCTCCATAAACTGCTCCAATGTGAGTCCTTCCAGGGGCTGCAGTTCTTCATTGATTGCTCCAGCATGCCTCCCTTCCACAGGTCAGCCCTTCAGGAACAGATTGTTCCAGTGTGGGTCCTTCCCTTGAGTGCAGTCCTTCAGAAACAGTCTGCTCCAGTGTGGATCCCCTGCAGGGTCACCAGTCCTGCCAGCAAACCTGCTGCAGCGTGAACCTCCATGTGCTGTTACAGGCATAGCCTGCCTCACCGCGATGTGCACCATGGACTGCAGGGGAATCTCTGTTATGGCTCCTGGAGCACCTCCTCCCTCCTCCTCTTCCTCTGCACTGACCTTGTTGTCTGCAGAGCTGTTATTGGCACATATTATCACTCCTGTGTCTGGTTTCAATTGCTCTTGTATACTTTTTTCCCGCTTTCTTAAACACATTCTCTCAGATGTGCTACCACCATCATGAGCTTGACTGTAGCCAGCAGTGCATCCATCTTGGAGCTGGCTGGTGTTGGCTCTGTCAAAGACAGGGGAAGCTTCTAGCAGTTTCTCACAGAAGCCACTCCTGTAGCTCTCCCACTATCAAAATCTTGTCATGCAAACCCAATAGAAGCGTCTCGATGCCTAGCTCAAACATTTACTGTGCTAGACAACTTTGAGTATCTTATCCTACATGCTCTGTTTCCAAAGCAGGGAGAACCAAGGACAATCTGCAGCCTTTACAATGGATATTTTAATTGTATTTTCACATATTCAAGCCCAAACGCCAATCATACAAATATATGTGGCATTTCCACTGGGTAGATATTTTAAAATGAAATTATTTACACAATGGGAATGTAAATGATTTACACAAAAGGCTTTGAACAATTCCTTTACAAACATTATAGTCTATTGTACAGAAGTGTACCTTTTTCAAAGTGGAATTTTAACACAATGGCTTTCAGCAGCTGCTCTCAAGCCTCTGTGGCGCATTGCATGAACTCTGTTTGCAGTACTTCATGCCTCATTTCTTCTAACTTGACATTGCATATATTTGTTGAATAATGTGGGAAAACATATAATCATTAAAAATGTTTACCGTTCTAATCTAATGGGAACAGCAATAAAAAGGCAAGGGCAAAAATATATCATCTTACACAAAAAGCAGCAAAACTGTGCCTTTCAGAGAGACCACACAAGGAACTATGAAAATCATGCTACTGAGAAGCCATTTGGCTTCTTTCAGATTTTCTTACTGCTTCTTTTTTTCCTGAGGTGGATGCTTGCATGAAAACAAGAGGTCAAGTTCTGCTCTCAAATCAGCATAAATTTGAAATTCAACAGTTATTGTAAACAAATAGCAGTACAAGCAAGAGAAATCCCACACTGGCTTACTGAGTATGCTTTATGGCAAATGACCTACATGTTGGAATGTATTTTTACCCAAGCTGCATTGCACTCAGACCTCTGGAATTATTCTGCTTCAGCCTCTTAGTTTCCTTCTTTCCTTCTCCTTCCTTTCTTCCTTCCTTCCTTTTCCTTCCTTCCTTCCTTCCAACCTTCCTTCCTTCCTTCCTCCCTCCCTCCCTCTCTTCCTTCCTCCCTCCCTTCCTTCTTTTTCATTGCTTAATTAATGAATAGCGAGTTCAGTGCCTGAAAGGATAGAAAATGTGTTCTAGTGCCTCTTTTTGCCCATACATTCTGTCTGACAGCGGACAAGTCAGCTAATGTATTTGTGCCTTGGTTTGTTCACCTCAGTAGGAATGTAGAGTAGCTTTAACAAAATTTTTGAAGACCACTTAGTGACACCTGAAAAACACTTTTGTTGCAGAATATCATTACTGGAGCAACAGCATAAAGGTTCAGTCAATTTTTATCCAAAGCATCAGAGTAAACAAAACAAGTTGGAACAATGTGCTGCTTCCAGAATGTGTTTTTAAAGAACATGTTATGAAACGATGATGCTGTTGCTATGGTTACAGATTCATCTAAAGAAGTGATTATACTAAATACTATCATGAAAATCAAGTAAATATTAAGCAATAGTTTAAAAAACAGGTGTGTAGGTGTCAAAGTTTTTATTTTTGCTATTTTAATTGCTTCTAATAGTTGTCAAAGTGGCGGGCCGAAACAGCTATCCAGAAAAGAGCGTGATGCCTGGTTAGTTCTTGAAAGGTAGATCCCTAGGGAGCATCTAGATGTTGATAACTGCTTTGTGGAGATCCAGTACTCTACACCACTTCTCTCCATTTTCTTCTGAGCTTATTCAATATGCAATAGAAAATCATGCTATAGGAAGAAATGTGACCACAATGTTGTTCAGTAAGAATTGTTGTATTAGATCCAGGATCTTACACGGAAGATGACAAAAAGATTGCTTTTTACAACTTATGGATAAGAGATAAGAAGCTCTTCAAGCTCCTATAGTTGTGGAAATTGTAACATTGGTGTTTTTTTATTATCTATTTGACCATGGCAGCACTTGCAACCCTTAGTCAGTATAGGAAGACCACATGGTATCCTAAGGGGCTTCTATGCTATTAAGTGAGCAAGCTCCACAGCTTTGGTTGCTGGTTATTCATCACACTGCAGGTGTGCCAGGTCCTGTCAAGTCCCCTTTTTGAATGAGTAAACTTGTTTCCTCCAGGAGGAAACCAAGGCACAATCGGCACAATATTTTGCTTCAGGGTT
>JASSUY010009100.1:8556-27869 GCA_032466535.1 Forpus xanthops | reverse complement strand
AGCGGGCCGGGACTCCGCAGGCCCGGATCCCGCGGGCCCGGCGCCCATGCCGCGGAAGGTGCTGCTGTGCGTTTTGCAGCTGGACGTCCGCTCGGTGAGTGCCGCCCTGCTCAGCCAGGGCTAGGAGGCCCGCGGGCTGGAGGAGAAGCGGCGGTTTGCCTTTCCGGCGCCGCTTGCCTCCGCCCGTCCCCTTTTCCGCCGGCCCGGTGGTTCTACTGGGAGACCCGTCTGGGCTGTGCTGCTGAGCGGGAGTCGCCCTCGGTCTTGAGCTGCAGCTCCGGCTGGCTTCCGGGCAACTTGTGCTCCTTTGTGTGTGCATCCCACGGCAGCCGGTCCTCGGGGTCCCTGGTGGTGTTAGTACCAGCCATGCTCCTTCACTGTCTTCACTTCCCAGTGGAAAAAGTCTTTTTTTTAAGAGACACTGATTCTTGGGGAGCTGTACAGTATGGGAAGAGCACTCTTGAAACGAACAAAGTAAAAGAAGTCCTAGGGAACAGCGTCTTACACATGGCATATACATCTCTCTGAGTGCAGGATGTGGTACTGGGCAGCTATGAAGTACCTGGAGGGGGCTGAGTAAGAGTAGGTGCGAAAGTGGAAAGTTTTTCCCTTAATCGTGTTAGGACCGTGCTCTGTGCACTTTGTGATGTTATCTGCTGATGTGCAAGGTGGGAGTAAATAAGATTGTCATTCTCATAACTTTAAAGAAGCAGTTGAAGTAATCAGTGCACTGCCACTCTGGAGTTGTTGGCTTCATACACCCTGGTTGCTGTAATCCTCAAGTTTGGCCTCCTCACAGGGCAAGAGCTGCCAGAATACTTGCTCCTGAAAAGAAAACCCAAGGTGCATCCAAAACATTTAAGTTCAGGTCCAAGAAAGTATATACTGGGAAATGGACCCTGTCTGCTGAACCACCTTTGTTCCCAAACTTGTGTGGCTGCTCTGAAACAGCACTGTGGATTTCTACACATAGACTGTAAGGGCATCATTCTAATGGTGTTGTTTTGCTGTCCCAACAGTTAGTGTTTATAATGCGGAGGCCCTCTTGATTCCTCGAAAGAAACAGAGACAATTTAGCATTTCACTCCTGTGAGGGTTTGAAAGCTTTCCAGCCTGAATTTCCTTCTGGTTAGTTGACACCCTACTATTATGCAGTTATCAACACCAACCTTTCACTCAATTTTCTTCCCTCCTTGGTATTTGCTCTCTTCATGTATTTTTGGACAGGAATTCTGTCATTTCACAAGTGATCTTTGTTAGCTAAAAAGACCTGGTTCTTTTGGTAGTGTTCTATGTGATTGACTCAACAGTCTTCTGATCATTTTAGGGATGGGTGTTACTCTTCTTCTTTGAAACTGCATTGATCAGGATCAGAATTGAATTCAGCATTCCAGATGGGGTCTCACTGTTGCTTTAGGTTATGTCAGGGGAAAAAAGCCCAACATTCATCCTATATGCCTTAATCTAATAGTCTCCTCATGGCTGTGCTGCTGTTATGCTGTCATTTATTTGTTAACACCCTCATCTTTCCCTCAGCCAGTTTGAAGTTTACTTCCTCCACAGCGAAAGCAAAGCCTATTGTTGATACACAGCAGGTACATCTCATCTCTGTCACTGTGGTCCCAGAAAGCAAGTTTTTCTGTAACATTTTGTTGACCTTTGGTGATTTCTGAATTTTAATTGGAGAATGTCTTGAGAATACTCTTGACTTTTTGTGTCAGGGTCATTAAAAATATTAAAAGGCATGGTTCCCAGCATATGCAGAGCAACATTTTTAATAGTAACCCTCAGATTAATGCCTGCCAGTTTTGCATGTAATTAATGTGGTAGGTGGCCCTGCCCATGGCAGGGCGTTGGAACCAGAAGATCTTTAAGGTCCCTTCCAACCCAAACCATTCTGTACTTCTGTTATGCTGTTCTTTGGGCAGTTCTGCAGCACTTTAGGACTTTCATACTAACTCCCATCCTCTGCATCATAGGTAAAAATTTCTTGTGTGGCACCATATGATATCCTTTGTGCAGCAAACGGGTTTTTCAAGAAACTGTCAGGTTTTGCTTGATTGATCTATTTTTATGAAATGCGCTGCTGTTTTTCTTTTTTCTAATCATGTTTTCTGCCACATCTTTATTCTTAACTTTTGCATATTTAAATATTTTGGTTGATGTGGTTATATTTTTTCAGATCTCTGTTTCTGCCTCACCTGGTGTTTGTTATTTTTCAACAGATGGTGCTGTTCTTGTTTTCGTAGCATAGGCTTTAGTTATGTATAGATTCCACATGAAAAATTACATTTGTTCAGACTTAGGATGAATATAATTCAGCCTTCTTGTGGCTGCTTGGTCCAGGCCTATGGCATATTGGGTAACTTCTGTTTCCCTCATGTCATTCTTTGTTTGTTCTTTTGCTCTTGTGTTAAGTAGCATTAAAACCAGGGTAAATGATTCAGTTGTTTCTGGGACATAGGTTTGTTAGTTTTCACATCTTGGTCGTTTATGCTACTTCCATTGCTTTTTCCTTGTTTACTTTATTGTGACTAAAGTCTTATCCAAATTTATTATTATTTTTCCTATTCTTTTACAACATTCTGCATATTTCTTACCCTGTCTGAAGCCTATCCGCTTGTGGCAGATGTTCTGCCCTCTTTGATTTTCCCTTGCTTTAGGATACAGATGGGTTTTGCTCCTTTTACTGAAATTCCAAGACCTTTTACAAACTGAGTCTGCCAGCTCTTTGGTTTATCTTACAGCTAGTTTTCTTAATTTCTGAAAGGCTGCTCTTCTAAAATGAAAAACTTCAGTTAAAGGCCTTATTTGGTTTACCCTGCCGTTAATTAAAGTTGAATAATTCATGATTGCTCAGGCTGAGATTTCATTGTTATTTGGTTTTTTGAGACTAATTTTGGTGCCCTCCTCTGCTGCTGGCATTTAGATTGCTCATGTAGGAACAGAATGAAATTCACATTACTCTTCATGTCATTGCTACATGGAGAATTCACAAATGCAGCAGTGAAGGTAGGTAAAGCTTTAAGCACTGAGATGCATTAATAGCATCGTGGATTACTGTCAGGTAAGGAGACTAAAATCTCTTCACATAGAGAAGATTATTTTTGTAACTTTAAGTCCAAAATGCTGTTCTTTCTGGAAGCTTGCACTCAGAAGTTGATACTGGCCATGGCCCTTCACAGGGAGCTCTTTGTTTTGATGGTAATTGGCAATTAAAGGTATTTTTCCAGGCCTGCCTTTGTCATTGGTTACATAGGCAGCTACAGTTTTAGTACTGCATGTAACAAACGGATGCCATAGAGAGTTGTGGATCACTAAAATTCTGTTCCTTCCCATGAGATCACAGAATGGTTGAGCCTAGAAGGGTCCCCTAGAGCACATTACTCAGGATTGTCTCCAGATGGCTCTTGAATATCTCCAGGGAAGGAGACTCCTCAACCTCTCTCGGCAGCATATTCCCATGCTGAGTCACCTTCACAGTAACGTTCTTCCTCCTCTTCAGGTGGAACTTTCTGTGAATTCAGTAATTTCTTTATGGCTATTTGTGATGTCCCAACAATAATGCTCGTATACATTTTCCATCCTTGTGGAAACTGCTGCAGGGAAATCCACAGTAATGCTGTTGTAGACATTCGTCATAGATCTCCTGGCTAGTAGTAAGATCAGTTAATTGCAGCATTGATATCCCTCTTCCTTAGCTAATCTAGAGATAATACTATGGCAGTTTTTAAAATAGTCCCTGCCTCAACAGTTTGCGCTCAGATAAGAGCTTTAATTTGACTCCTAAGTGTTGTGAAGCTCCAGGCATCACATATTACAAAATAGATTTCATGAACTGCAGGAATACATGTGTTATTCATTCTTTGGAGCTGTTTTAAAGTTACATGATCATGTAAATCTGTTGTTCCAGCCCAGGCAACAAATTGTGCAGTTTATCTCAAAGATAGTAAAAGCACAAATTTCCACATGTTTTATCTTGTCCCATATGATGATTTGTAAGGATTATTCTACTTTTGCAGGATAGCCAGAATAAATGGCACCTGTTGTTTGCAGTTTTGTCCTCTCAGATGTTTTCAGACCTTTCATTTCAATACATAGGCAAATATCGATTGCATTCTCTAAGGTGAAAGGCATGAAACCCCAGCTAAAAATTATAGTCCTACAGAAATGTCAAGATGAAAAGCAAGAATTAAGCTAATATGACATGTAGTATGTAGTTTGGAGGATCTTACTTTCTATGAATGAAATCTGTCTCTTTCACTCCTTCCTATTCACACTTGCAACTGCATGAGAGTCATACAAGCTGCTTAATGCTTGACAGTCTGTTTCAACTGGGATATCTACTACTGTGGCACTTCTTTTGCAGGTTTGAAGCCCTCATTTACATGGAGTGGAAACCCTTTTTTTTTTCTCCTTGGATTTTTATGAGAAGCACCACTTTTTTTTTTTTTTTTTACACTATATCTATAATAATCTATCACACATTGGTTTCTCTTATTTCTTTCATCTGAGGCTGTTCTTCTGCTATTTATATAGTTTTCTTTTAAATCTAGTTAGGATTTCTCAAGTAAAGCATCCATTTGGGAGTAAGAAACTGTAAGCAAAGAACTTATTTTAATTCCTGTCACTCACCTCCTTTGTCTTTCTACCTGGCAATTGAAAGTGAGCATTTTCTCCAGCAACCTTATATTGGAAGAGACAATCTCATATTTATTGTATTGCAATAAAAAGTGGACAGTAGAACTGAACTGAAAGGTGACAATTCTCTGTCTAGCTAACAGAATAAAACCACATGGCTTGGAAGGAAACAGCAAATAATTTTACAGTAAGTTGTGTACATCTTCGCAGTAAAAACACAAGAAAGAACATCTAGTGTTCATCAGAGCTTTAAAAACATGCCAACTTCTTGCTTAAAGAATTAGAATTGTCCAGCAAAAGTTAAGTGGCAGTATCAGGGAGCCTAATGAGGAGCCTTCCCTGCCTGGAATACCATGCATGGTGGCCAAACTTCTCAGGTGAAGCTTTGTGTATTAAGTGTCTGATAGTAATAGAACAGCTGTTTTTTCTTATTTACATATTAGAAAGCAAAGTTAATATAATGTTTGCAAATGGACTTGCCTTTTTTGGTGGCTGGACAGAGTACAGATGTCTAAGCCTGTACATTTGCCAGTGTCACTCTGTCTGTAGCTAGACTAAAATTTGGATGTTTTTTTGTGTCTTGGCATCATGTAGACCTTATTCAACATGACTTCATATAGAACCTCATGTGACCCTTGATGATTAACTCTGATATAGTTAGTCTATGCCTTAACTGTATTAACCTGAGATTGGGATGCCAGGTTTCACTTGTGGGTGAAGACTGAAATATATTTACTTACAGTGAGAAGAATTTGGTCCTGATTATTTTAAAATGGTGATTATTTTTCCTAGTCAGTCTGTACCAACAATTGCTTTAGAAAAGATTTTTTTTCACTCTAATCTATTACAATTTGACTGTCAGAAATCAGCCATTTCATCCTTGACCATTTCATTTTTGTCTTGAAAACAGCCATTACTTCTGTAACTGAAGTTCAGTTTGTTTAATGAATGTGTTACTCTTACAGATAACTTGCCCTGGAGTGCTGCTGAAAGACAAAGAGGAGCTTTATCTCAGTGTCTCTGTATTTGGGCAGCACAAAAAAACTCAATGTGTCCCAGCAGTGTTTCCACTCTTCTTTCAAGAAAAACTAGTATTTGAGAAGGTAAGATAGTGTCAAGAGCTAATAGAAGCCAAGTAAAACCTATCCTAAACTCCACAGAAACTCACCACAAACCCCTGAGCACAAGCAGTCACACTGAGGATGGGAGTCACACACAGTATTATAACACCTGCTTTTCTTCAGCATATAGAAGGTGTGTGTATATGTTATTCGCATGGTTAACTCAAGATTTTTGTATGCTAGAGATTATAACGTATGTTGAGACTTTTTAGATGCTTGTTCATTCTTCTCTGAACTGTTCTGTTTCAGTGTCTGTTTTCCTGGCTTGGAAGGAACTGAATGTTGTTGTTTTAAAAATTATGGCAAGTTGAAGAACAAAGGCTATATGATATAGGAGGGTTAACTTAATTTAGTAGAAAGATAGAATAGCAGCTCAAGCCTTTTTGGTGACATCTTTCTCCCTTTGAGATACTTTTCTCGTGGTTTGTCACCAGAATTCCCAGGTTGGTACTCTGGCCTCATAATTTATAGTTGTTTATTACATATTCTGAGTCGCTGCTAGCTTCATTATTAGTACCACAGGGATAATGAAACGCAGTATCTTGCAGATATGATCTGGCTTCTGGACTACCTATGAATAATAATACTTTGCCCTTTCTAGTTCTTTTACCTTAAGCATCCCTCAGCACTTTGAAAACCAGACTGAGTAAACATCAATGATGCTCTGGTGATGTTTGTAAGATACAAACAATGATAATTTCACCAGCTACTGAAGTGTAAAAAAGACCATAGTTCTTTAAAGGCAAACATGCCACAGACTACTTAAGGGAGATGTATTGAATACTGTTTTCCGTTTAATTTAGGGGAAGGCACAAGGGCTCATCTGCTTACAATAAAGGTGAACAAGAAAGCTGAGAATATGTGCCTTCTTACAAAAAGTTATTCCTCATGTCTAAATACTTGTGCAGCACCAGTACTTTGTGGTTTTTAGTGGCTGGTACCTTGAAAGTGATCTTCACCACTCTGCTGAGACTTTTGTACTGAATTAGAGGAAAGTCTGTTACCTACTGACTATCCAGGGCGTCATCTTCCCCTATTCCTTGTCACCTATTTCACATGGGATTCAGGTTAAAAAACCCTGAACAATACTCTGTACACGAATAGTCACTTCCATGGAAATAAAGCTCAAGGCATAGATATATTAAAGAATGTATTTTTCATCTATGAGAATTCTAGTACATTGAGCAATATGTCTTTCTCTTTCAAAATTTTCTCAGACAATACTTATCTCTGTGTGTTTAGCCCTTCACCATACCTCCTAATTTAAATATGGAGAGCTAACCCTGAATAGCTAGAAAGCAAATGACAACTGCTAGCTTTCAATGAATTTGATCATGTGCCAAATGATAATTTCAGTTTCCTTTCTTTTACCAGTGAGGATAGGACTCTTGGCAAGGGAGAATATTGTCTTTTAGAGGGTTTTTTTAACTTCTTTTTTGCTAGAGGTCTACCTGATGACTTTGGTTTGTTATTACTTTTTATTAATTTCTTTTCCAGACATTTGCTGATATAGTTGATCCTGGGGACCTTATGGAGTTACTGGAACGTAGGTTCTGCTGTTTATCTATGCTATGTTTTATCCATTAATGTCATGCTCCAAAGACTTTTGAGGATTAAAGTATGTGATAATTTTTCTATTGGAGCCTGTTCTCTGAAAAGCTTGTGGGTAACCAATGTAATATATCATGTACTAAGTAAGTAGAACAGTAACATTAGTGGGTTTTCAGGATAGAAGATTCCTGGTCAATGCAGGCAGAGATTTTTTTTTTTTGCTGTCTTTGAATGCTAGTAACTTACCCAGAACACTGTTATCTCACAAAAGGCCTCTGGAAATGTATGCTACACACTTTAGAACAGGAAAAGGGTAAAAAGTCATAATTAATGGAAAATCCAGCTGGTTGTCCAGATAGATAACAGATTCCTTTATCTGATATTCCATTATTATTATTATTAATTTTCAAATAAGCATAAACCTTTGTTTTTTGTAAAATTGTTCATTTCACTTCTTAAGAAAATTATTTCTTGCCACATGTGGAGCATAATGACTTGTAATGAGGCAACACTGAACTCAAACTCCACAAATATGCTCCTTCAGATTGGGAGTTGTATGAAAAGGTGGCAAAACTTGATTCATCTTGAAAAGGAAGGAGAAACGTTGCAGCAGATAGAATTTACCAAATTCTAAGTGAAATTTAGAGTTGTCATTTGTACCCTGCTGATGCCATTGTGTTCATCTGTGGTATTTATGCAAGCTATTCTTAATTTTCTCTTATTGTGGGTATAGTGGAGGTGGTTCAGCTATGTACAGTGCTGTGGAGCTTAAATCAGTGGGCTGGTTTTCTTGGGTTTTGACTGGGAGAATTACTTTCCATTTTATATTTTTTAACTCATGAAAAATCTTTTTCCCTTTCTAGTTGACACAACAGTACTTGAACTAATACAGCTCGTTCCTCCAGGTATTGTATCAGTCTCTTCATAAATTATGCAGTTTAATAGGTGAATTTCCATGAGGACATTGCCCCATTACAGCACAATCACTTCTTCCAAGACACAAACAACGTAGAAAGCTCTTCAACAAATAGTCCTCTGAATATAAAATGTTAATAGATCAAGAGGATCTCATTCTTGAAAGAGAATAATAACTGAATATTGAAATGTACCATACTCAAGCTTAGGAAAGTGATAATATTTTAAAAATGGAAAATAAACTGAACTCATCCAGTGCACACTAATTAACTGCATCACAATTCACTTGCAAAGTGGCTGTCTGTGAAATTTCAGAGTGCATAATCTTGTTCTCAGAATGACACTTTTTTTCCTTCCATTTTAATGGTGACCATTGGGAAAACTCTTATCCTCACTATAAGTATTACAGGTCTCTTGGGATATGTGAAGATAATAAATAGCGATTTGTCATACTTCTGTTATTGGTTTGTGTGATTATAAAAATCCATTTTAATGAAATTCAAGTGTTCCCATGAATAATGTAAATCTGCATTTTATTGGAAATAAAGTCAAGTTTTAAAGAGGACTCATTTGGAAACTGGTATTAAAAGCACTCGCTGTCTCTTGTCCTTAGTTCTTTCAAGGAAGCAATTTCTTCTCTTGTGTGACTCACCAGGCTCTTTACGTGAAGAAATGTACTAAACACAGATTTTTGTTGTGGGAGGGTAAAAGATAAGGAGTTTAATTTCGGGGGTCAGCCCAACACAAGCTGTTGACTGCAATAGCACAGTTTTTGATTTTTTTTATACTATACATTCAAGGTTTTCCCCTAAAGAAAATATATTTTTTTAAACTAATAAACCAGCATAGTGACAAAATCTTGAGTTAATTATTTTGATGTTGCTTGCATTTCTTTCTTAGTACTATGCCCACTATTACAACTACTATTCTGTACCACTGAATGGTGCAGCTGTTGATAAGGGATTGGATGCCATTAAAAAGAATACTAGTTTCTTCTGTGGCATGGAAGTGAAAAAAAGGGGGAAACTACTGAAGAATTGCCTAGAGAAGACTTCACATGTCTCTTACAGAGCAGTTAAGGCAATCTTCTTTTTTTTTTTCCAGTAATTATGAAACATAGGTTGTGCACATTGCTTATGATTTAACTTGATAAGGTTATTTCCTAGTGTGATATGAATTTTAGAGCCTGCTTTTAATTTGTAGAGAGCAAAACTTACAAAGTTTCAGTACGGGCTTGTGTGTGGTGTCTGTACTATATCATTTTGTCTGTTTTCCAATTAAGGTACATATTTTTCTTTTTAGTAGGAAATGTTCTAGCTACATATGAAGAAAATACAAGAGATTTCCTGTTCCCTGACCCTAAGCTTACCCGTGGGCACCGTGGTTTTGATCGTGAGATTTTAATGAAGAGGTCCTCTTCTTTTACAGTGAGTGAATATCTGTGAATTGTATTTATGATACAGTGTGTTCCACTGAAGAAACCCCTTGAACTACTTCAAATGAAAAGTGATTACTTCTGACAGATTTTGCCATTTCAGGTGTTGAATGTACAAATCCACAGTTGAACTTTGATGAAGGTATAATCTCTTTTCAAAATGCTTCAAGAAAGTTTCTACTTGGTTTGCAGTGTGGCACCATGACGTGGCTTCCATACAATTTAATCCATGATGCAGCTGGGAGTGGATGGGTGCAAGAGAAGAGGGAAATACCACACCAACTTCACAGTTCTCAGCACAAAAAACCATGTAACCCTCTTCCTAAGTCTGCCTTTGTAGCATTTTGTTTTGGACCATTTTTGGTACTGTTTAAGACAACGACAGTCAGCACAAATGTATAGTGCTATGGCATCTGACTTGTGAGCCTCTCTGAGGTGCAAGATCACCATGAAAATAGTAAGGAACTGAAATACAGCTTAATGCTGCATGAGTATTTTTCTGTTCCAAAGCCTGTTTCTTAAGTTTGGGCCATTCACACTAGTTTAGTGACTTGCCTTTTCTGCAGTTTCAAAAAACCTATGATAAATGACAACTAATTGGCAGAATGAGTGCAATGAATTAATGTTAATTTTCTGGAGATAACAGCTCAAGTATGTAGTAAATGGAAATGAATTCATATCAATCTGCCCTTTCATAGAATTTGACTGTTGAATCTTGGGTGTTGGGTGGAATAATTCAGGAAGGCACTTTGAAGGTGATGATGCAGGAGATGTGTATTGTGGCTTGTTTTATCCTATTTTCATTAAGTTTTACTAATGGTTTGGCAGAACATTTGGATTGGGAAAATAGGGGCTTAGTTATCCTGTCCATTGTGACTGGATTAAAAACACGTCAGGAGGAAAATGATGATTAAAGGTCATTGGTACCTTTTAGCTGGTATAATCTTTCCCCTACAAGGGCAACTTGGAAATTGCCCAGTCACTTGCAATTAGAAGTGCTAATTTGTTGTCTAATGCTGTGTTACATTTAAATGAATTAAAGCTGTGATTTTGTGATCCAGAATGCTGTCCCTGCAAAAACAGCAAAATTGGTTTTTGACTGTAGCATTCTTTGGCATGGCTTATCCTATGCATGTTAGTGGTGGCTCAAGAGAGAGTGGGACTCTATTGCTTTCATATTACTTGTAGAATAGGTACTTCCCTGGTGTTGGGAAAGCATAGATAGGGATGCAGTAGTATAAGATATTAGAAAGTGGTTTCAGATTTTTTGTGAATGCAATATAAGGAATCATTACAGAAGCAGAACCCATAGAGAAGTTTGTTGGCCTGAGGTCTTTGATACAAAACTTAAGTAATATATTCTAATAAAGAGAAGATGCTGTAATTTGTGAGCTGTGAGAAAAAGTGATCAGAGTCATTTGGATGTGTAGCTGAATGATGACACTGTAGTAGCTTTAAGAAGTGTAAGACAGATGTAAGACAGAAATGTGCTTCCATGTCCTTGAGAACAGTGTAAATGAAATCCATCTCTGCTCTGGAACGAGGACTGCAGCAGCTGTTGCTCCATACCATCTCTATCACAGAAACAGTTTAAGAAAGGAATTTGGCACACTGACCTCAGTTTTCTGAATAATAAAGAATCTATGTTAAATGGAATTGGAGGGAGGCTCCCAAAAAGAACTTGTGGTTCCTCTCCTTGCTTGCCAAATGGGATAGCTGTGAGAGAATTTTTACCTCCAGTAGAAGTGCAGTCTCAAATGCTTCCATCTTCTAATGTTCCTTAATCTTTACTGGCAAATATCTCCTGCTAACTCTGTCCACACCAAGCACTGAATGCTAAGCTAGAGGCAAAAGTGTTAAACAAGGTCATGAGAACCCTCACATTATTCCTATGCCAGTCAAAGCCGTGTTCTTCCTTCATGAAAAGTTATTTATAGCTAGATGAAGTGTTGAGTGTTTTTGACTGACAGCTGTGCTTCAGCAGCACTTTGATTCCCAATAAATTTGTCTTTTATTAAAAAAATAAAGGTAGCAACAGGAAGGTTACGGTTGTGGAGTTCAGATAGGCAGTGACAAGCAGTGTCTGATTAACACTGCTAATCTGCCAGTTGGAAGGTATCCCAAGTTTAGAGGATCAGAACTCCTCCAAAAATCTGGCACTTGCCTGATAATGTCTCTGCCTAAATGTCTTACAAGGCTTACAAACACAATACGCATACAGGACATGCCTCGAGTTATCTCTCCTGGTCCAGTGTTGCCCAGCAGAGGCTTCTGCTGGCTCTTCTGTATTTCTCTGCAACCTTTGCCTTTCAGAATATATTTAAGCCTTGACTGCTGATGACTTCTTACAGTTGGTTTTATCTCCATTCCCCACCCTCGTCCAGTACTTGCCATGTTACTTAAAGCAGTTTCTTTTTAGCTACGCTTTCATCAGCAAACCAATGTAAGACATTCCATTATATTCATATACAGCTTTTTATGCTTCAAAATTGTACTCAAGGTCCTTACAAGCAAAAGCACATATTAGACTTGTTTTGTGACTTGTATTCTTCTAAATATGATCCATCTTTAATTTTTTTTTCTATGAGCAAATTATTATTACATCCTTCTGTTTAACAACTGATACAGAAGAATTGACAAGCCTCCTCAGGGCTGTAGACACCACTGAGCCAGAGGCAGAAGAACAGATCCCAAAAACTTTCTGGCTGGATTTTCATTTATAGGTATGTTTGGGACTCTATGGCAGTCTTTTCATAATGCTGTATTGAAGAGCCTTCAGCAATCCCTAGTTTGGGAACTGCAGAAAATGGAAGTTCTCTGATTGCTTTTGGCCTGTAAGTTACTTTTGACATTTTCTTGCCTGTATATGCCAGTGCCATCCCATATCTGCTCTCCACAAACCATTTCTTTGAAGAAGGCATAGTTTTGTATATTTATTTATTTATTTAAGGTGGGAGCATTTAACAAGCCTGTAATCATTTCCAGTCTCTGTAAAAGCAGTAGGTGCTCAGTTGTTGCTTTTTATAGAAGACTTACTAATTCTGATATGTCCTTTTTAAAACTGTTGCTAACACTTGACAATTCATTAGTAATAAAATTAGCTAATTAAAGATGGTCAGCTTTAAAATCTCTTTTATGGGCCATAACTTGACTTGATTGAATCCTGGACTCCGATAATTGTTATGGTTGAGCTTTCTTGGCATTTCTCTCATTTCATTTCCATAATCTAACCTGGAGTCAGATCATACTCCCTTATGGGAAATCTGTGTGTTCATTCTGGTGGTAGAGCATAGTTTGGTTCAGCAGTAGACTTCACTTATGAAGTTCCTGCTAATTCTTAAGAGCAAAGGGCAGAGTCACAAACAGACCAGCTCCTTTATGTTTCTCAGTGATTTTGTGGGTTCATGTGCACAAATGCCCTTGCACAAAAGCCCATGCATACGGATGCCTCAGGGTAGCAAGCTCTGTCTGTGTTGAAAGGAGAGAGGGTAGAAATTTATAGGGATGCTTGATTCTGTCTATGCTTCTACAGAACTGTATAAGATGGGCATAAATGTTCCCCACTTTTTGTGGCATATGTAACCTTTAGTTCTTTTATACCTTTTTTAATGTCACTCAACTTGTATGTTGTAATCTCTGCCATTTACACCCAGTACATTTGTATACGTTGGTCAATTCTAGATAAATTTAACAGGAGACAGAGTTCTTGCTGGTATTATGTTTCTAGACATGGCTGCAGTAAAAAAAGATGAGTTGAACAGAAACTGTTAGCCACGTAAAGACAGAGAAACCTGCTAGCTATTAGTGCAAGTGTGCTGCTTGTCCAGGAGGTCCAGCTGGACCCTATTGATTCTATGTTGGTCAAACTAGGGCTACCTCTTGCCAGCCACATGTGTAAGAGGGGATTGAGAGAAAGTGGAACATGGTTGTAGAACATGGGAGACAATCCATAGAAATCAGACTTTGATCTAATGATTACAGAATAAAGAGTATTCTTAATCATACTGTTACAAATTGATGGTAATTTGCTGTGTAACTGACCAATTTTCAATATGTTTTTACTAAAAAAGATTGCACAATTGAGGCTGTTTGTAAATAAGTTTCCAAAGTTAGAGTTAATGAAACTTCCAGAGCATGACTGGAATTTTTATTGATGCTATATAGCATGGCATGAAAAATCTTTAAAAGTGCTTTTGACTAAGATATGTGTTGAAATAAAAGTCAGACCTTAATTGTTGTATGAAAGCAATATAATCATCTGTAATTGAATTGTCAGAAATGCAAATGTTAGCATCTTGACATTTACCATTGCTGTTCTGTCTTTTCTAATTATCTTTATTAAAGGCTGAAATTAACAAAGGAAATGGCTCAAAATTAGGAATGGTTTGTTACATTAAGTGACATTTACCTCTTTGATACCCTTTATCTTGAGTTGGAGCTTAATGTTCAATTATTGTCTCTCTTCTAGGGAATTGCACCAAAATTGAGATTTTCTACAAGCTCCCTTATTACAGAAAGTCTGTTAAGCTCAGGAAGGAGTCGCATACAGGTTAGCATAATTTAATTGTTTGCAATTTAATTTTTAGATTTAATATTGATAGCCTTGCTTCCAGTTTTTGCATGTGCTGCTCACTTCAAACTTTTCTCATTCTTTTGTTGTGGTTAAAGCAGTTATCATTTTTAATCAAGTATGAGTAAAGAGTGGGCTACGTACATGACAGTAAATGCTGAGAGTTCCTTGAATCTGAAACAATTATCAGGTGCTGTGTTCTATGATCAGTGGAAGTGTCAATCCCTGGTGTATTTATATGTGGGAAGATGCCTTCTCACTATTTCTTACTGACACTTAAAATTAAGGACAATGAAAGCCAGGTGAAGTCAGAAAAGGTGTCTTATAAAAACCAAGCCAATTAATGTAATTGTTTTCTGTAACAGTATCAGTAACAGTAATGAAGATTAAAAAAAAGATTTTTTTTTTTCATGAAAAGGCTGTCACCAATATTAATCTGGAAATGCTACTTCTGCAACAAGCAAAGTTGAAGGTGAAGTAGCTGAAGAGACTGGGGGGAGGAAATCTCTGATGTGTTCAGTCATTTGGTAGCACTTTACTGTGGTTTCACGGACTGGAATTTTAGTTGTGTTTCCTGGCACAAGTTGTCACGTAAAGTTATTCTTATGCCATCCTGTTTTTTGCTGTAGTACTAGAAAAATGGTTCAGCCTCATTAAAATGGAGCGGTTGTTGGGAAAGCTTACATGCAAAGAAGGTTAGGGAAGTGTTTGTGGCATTGCTAATTGGTTATTGAGAATTTTATTCCAAATTTAGCGAACAAAATGTATTGAGACACTTAGATAAAAAATAAAAAAATAGTGAAAACAGTAATTGTTAGAAAACTAACTTCAGTTTGATTTAAAATTTAAAAGTATTTAATGTGTTATGAATGGCATATAAATTTTGTATGTGTTACAGTGAAGGTCTAGTTTCGCAATTGATGTAAGCCAGAAGAAGCACTGCCTACTTCTGATTAAACTGAAATTAAGCTTAGAGTATTAGGTCTAGGTTTATTTGGGCCAGTTCTGTACTTCAGCTCACTACAGGTACACAAGTGCCAGTGCAGGAGTGAAAAAGCTGCTGGCATGAATAGTCCAAGTGATGCCTGATTCAAACTGTGTCGGTGGAAAAGAAACACACAACCTCAGCCTTTTCCATTGTTGGGTGGAGAATTGATTCAGAGCAGCCCTGCAGAGGACTTGGAGGTATTGGTTGATGAGAAACTGAATGTGAGCCGGCAATGTCCACTTCCAGCCCAGAAAGCAAGGCATATACTTCGGCTGCATCAAAAGAAGCGTGACCAGCAGGTCAAAGGAGGTGATCCTGCCCCTCTACTCTTCTTTTGTGAGACCTTACTTGGAGTAATGTATGCAGTTCTGGTGTCCTCAATGTGGGAAGGACAGAGAGCTGTTGGAGCAAGTCCAGACAAGGACACAAGGATCATAAGGGGACTGGAGCACCTCCTGTACAAAGACAGGGTGAGAAAGTTGGGTCTCTTCAACTTGGAGAAGAAAAGGCTGCGTGGAGACCTCATAGCAGCCTTCCAATATCTGAAGGGGGGCCATAGGGATGCTGGGGAGGGACTCTTCATGACAGACTGTAGCAATAGGACAAGGGACAATGGATTTTAACTTGAACAGGGGAGATTTACATTAGACTTCAGGCAGAAGTTCTCCCCTGTGAGGCGCTGGAACAGGCTGCCCAAAGAAGTGGTAAATGCTCCATCCCTGGTGGTGTTCAAGGCCAGGTTGGACAGAGCCTTTGGTGACACGGTCTGGTGTGATGTGTCTCTGCCCATGGATCTTCAGGTCATTTGCAACCCGAACCATTCTGTGGTTCTGTGTAGAGAGAAAGGCTTGAAGGCAAGCTGGACTTCTGATTTCCGAGTTCTTCTGAAGTAGTTTGTGCAACGTTCAGATTTAAGACTAATGTCACTTTCCTCAAGCTTGAAGAAGAATTTCTTACAGGAAGAAGAATTTTGCTATACGATTATTTTTTGTCTTTTAAAATCCGTGAATTTGGGCCAAATTTGAACAAAAAGTCTAATTATATCTGTACTGTGGTATTCAAACTTAAAATGCTGCTGTCTAAGTAGCCTAGTAAGTGTTATAGAATCTAGAATGTCTTGACCTATAAAGCTTGTAGAGTAATTGCTCATTTGATGCTAGGGTTTACAGAGGAATGATGATGTATTTCCAACAAAACTTCAGTGTTTGAAATTGTTTCCCAGAATATGAAATCAGTCACTGAGGATGTTAATAATTACTTGGAGGGGATGTCAGCCTTGACTGCTAGATAGGCTTTGCTGGTTAAGGGAAGGGAGGTGGCAAGGTTAGTTGTTCCTCCACAGTCCTTGTTTCTGCTGTATGTAGGTGTTTTAAAAGCAATGCCAACTCAGAGATAGACTTCTAAGGCAATATTTAGTAGTAGTGGGATTTTTGTAAGTTTTAGCTTCAAAATCCATACTGTGGATGTCAAGTGCCAGCTGTAAAAATAAACAGCTGCTTTGCCTCTCCTTTTGCAGAAGCATTCGCATAATTTGAGAGGATCTTTGGAAGATGGTCTTCAAACGTTTTTTGTTGTTTTTTTTTTTGGAGGATATTTTTTGCTTGTTTATCTGTTTTTTTACTAAACATAGCTTCTTTATTATAACTCCTTGAAAAATTAGTTACTTTACTGTGATCCAAGAAAATATAAATTTCAGAGAATGCACTGAGACTTCTTGTAAGGTTTTAGGCAACTCTAAAATGCACATAAATTAAAATATTAAAAAGGCTTCTAGTTTAATTTATGTATTTTATTTTAAAGGGCAAGAGTTCTAAAAGGTTAAAAAAGTTTAAACAGATGAAAAAAGGCTTCAAATCTGTGTAGGTCCAATCTAGTAAATTTGTGTGAAATGAAGTTGTGACCAAACTCAATGTAATTTTTTACAGTGTCTGTACACTAACTGTGTGCGAAAGCTAATTGGGTATCAGGCACTCTACCTTAACTGACATCTGGTAATGTGTTGTTTAACCTCCTTTTGGTTTCAGAGAAAATGGAAAATATGTTGTTGCATTTTGAATTGCTGTTTGATTATAGTTTTATGAGGGGAACTTCAGCTGACAAAGCATCTGTTTCTGTTAAAATTATCAGTGTCCTGTTTACATTTTTTTCAGTGATCTTTGTTCCGCATGCTGTCAAAGCAGATAATTTCTCTTTTTCACTTTAGGATGATTTGAATTTGGTACATCACTCAACCCCAAATGGAAAATTGCAAACAAAGTTGCCAAAGAAAAATACTCTTTCACCTGAGAAAAACAGGCACAGCTTAGCAACAAAGAGCTACGAGCAGCCTACAATAGCTTCTAAATCACGTTCTCCATCTCCATACACAAAAAGACGAATGTGTGAGCTATCACAAGACGCCAGGCAACGACTGGCCCATTTAAAACTTGGTCCTTATGAATTCAGAAGAGATACCGATAAACCTCCATTTGTAGTTAGACGGGTTTGTATTCTTTCCAAAGTGCTTCCAGTTTAAGCTCAGATCAAATATTGTTCTTTCACTAAATATAGCTCCAAAATTTCATTCAGCTCTTAGTTTAGATGAATAATTTTGCTCTCCTTAACAGTCTGTCACATAATGATTTAAATGTAAAATTAACTAAAATAAAATTTCTTTTATCCGCGTTAGTAACAGACAAAGATCAAATTCTGTCATGAATATCTTGGTTAAATTCTCCAAGGCTCCATTTCTTTTCTTCCAGAGCACTAGACAGGATAATAGGTGTATAAATTCAGCTTGGAAGTAATTGATATTGGTATTAAAAATTCCTGAATAAGACTTTAAAGAAAGATTGTCTAGTCACATTCTGAACATTTGCACTTCCTCTCTTTCAACTTTTTTTATGTTGGCATCCTGTGATCTTTGAAACACTTCCTTTGCTCAGAGCTACATCTTTAACACTTTGACTCATAACACTAACACTTTGGTACATAATCAAACTGACTTCTACACCCGTGTAAGGACTTTGTTAACTGTACATGAAGAATTGCTCTGAAATTGGGTATTTATTTAAAGAAACTGTGTCTAAGTGCTTTAATACGGAGGGGACAGATTTTGCAGCCTCTTGGAGGATGATGTTCTCGTATTTGGTTTTCCCCCTTTTAATATTACATATAATTGCAACAGTCCTTTATTTTTAGAAACCACTTTGAATGTGTAGGAGCAGAAATGGGATTGTTCTGATTCCCTGCTATGACACTCGGTGGACAAAGAACTGGCAGGATGGGCCCAGGCAAAGAGTTGCACTCAATGGCTCAATGTCCAGCTGGAGACCAGTAATGAGTGGTGTCCCTCAGGGATTGGTGTTGGGACCGGTCTTGTTCAACATCTTTATCAGTGACATGGACAGTGGAATTGAGTGCACCCTCAGGAAGTTTGCTGATGACACCAAGCTCTGTGGCTCGGTTGATACGTTGGAGGGAAGGAATGCCATCCAGAGGGACTTTGACATGCTTGTGAGGTGGGCTGATGACAACCTTATGAAGTTTAATCATGCCAAGTGCAAGGTCCTACACCTGGGTCAGAGCAATTCCAGGCGCAGCTACAGGTTGGGCAGAGATGTGTTTCAGAGCAGCCCTGCGGAGAAGGACTTGGGTGTGTTGGTTGATGAGAGAATGAACATGAGCCGGCTTCAGTGTGCTCTTGCAGCCCAGAAAGCCAGCCATATCCTGGGCTGCATCAAAAGGAACGTGACCAGCAGAATGAGGGAGGTGATCCTGCTCCTCTGCTCTCGTGAGGCCTCACTTGGAGTATTGTTTGCAGTTCTGGTGTCCTCAACATAAAAAGGACATGGAACTGCTGGAACAAGTCCAGAGGAGGGCCACGAGGGTGATCAGGGGACTGGAGCACCTCCCCTAATGAAGATAGGATGAGAGAGTTGGGGCTTTTCAGCCTGGAGAAGAGGAAGCTGCGTGGAGACCTCATAGCAGCCTTCCAATATCTGAAGGGGGGCTATAGGGATGCTGTGCAGGGTCTCTTCATGAGGGACTGTACTGAGAGGACAAGGGATAACGGGTTCAAACTTAAACAGGGGAAGTTTAGATTGGATCTGA
>JASSUY010009094.1:14963-29618 GCA_032466535.1 Forpus xanthops | reverse complement strand
AAGAAAAGAAAAGAGAAAAGAAAAGAAAAGAAAAGAAAAGAAAAGAAAAGAAAAGAAAAGAAAAGAAAAGAAAAGGAGAAAAAAATAATTTTTAGTTGCGCATCTAGATTTCCATTACTTTTTTTTTTTGACGTTCCTTTATCTCACCAGATAGAAATGATAACGTTGGATCCTTCAGAGTTGAGAAACTCAAGGTAGGTAAATGAAACATTAAAACAGCCGCCATAAAGTAATATTCATCTGCAATGGGACGGGAAATGTACGAGAGTTGCCTGTATCTAATTTGAGGCTGAGAGCACTAAATGCTTGTGAGCGCGCCGAAGCCTGGAGCGAGTCTCCCTCGATCGATGGCGAGAGCGGGTCGGGGGCAGAGCCAGGCTGCCCCAAGGTAATGTAGCATAAGAGAAAGGGGGGAGGAATCGACCCAAATAAATTGTTCAACAGTGGAGCCAGCGCGCACCTATGAGATTTATCAAGTATTGATTTGCATGAATATTTTAGACCCGTGTCTACCAGAAAAGTTATAGGCCAGCTTAAGTCGGTGAGCAATATACCATTTGCAAAGTAGCCATTTAACAAGGTGCTTTGCAGCATATCGATCGTTTTCATTTAAAATGTAATTAATAATAACGTCTTACAGCATCTACACCAGGAATTTATTCCAGAAGTATAGTTCGGACCTGAGTTTGATTTTCGTTTGGTTGGCTTAAAATGAAAAAAAAAAAAAAAAAAACAAAAAAACCAACCTTTTCACTCATTATTTTTAATAACTTCCAATAAACACAAGTTATCTTTGTGAGCAGTCTGGCAAGGTTCTCCTATGCTTCGCCTCTGGAGTGCCATCTAGCTAAGCTGTTGTAGCAACATTCATTAAATAAATGTCAACAGACAAGGATTTATGCTGCATAATAATATTACAGCTGTACTGTAACTGGATTTATTTTAAAGCTATTCTGGCGTTGCTTTGATCTATAAAGCAGCAGTGTATGTCTCTATATGTCGCAAACAGCTTTTGCGAAACTACTTTGAGCTTTAGAGTCCGACAACTTTTTTCTTCTAGCGTTCTTTGTGCAAAGGGACCAAAATGCGTGATTCTTATTTCTTTGATTTGTTTAATAAAGAATATATAGGGGGAAGAAAACTGCCAGGAATCTGCTGTCCTGATTTGAGGGGCTGGGATTTGGTGGGGCTTTTGCCTGTTGAAATTGTAGTGCACATACATCAGGAACTATGGCTGCTGCTGGCTGTTCCTCTGCATTCTGCAGAAATTTCTTGCCAGGAGATACAAGGAAAAGTGTCATTGAAAAAGCTACGAGGTAAAGAAACCTGAGGTGGATATGCTCCTACTTTCAGCACGTACTTTTAATAAGCCACTACAAAGCACTTACTGCAGGTACAGAATAAGGCGTAAGTAAGCACTTTTTCTTAGATGAATTCACGTCTTGCACCTTTTAATATTTTACTATGATCATAAGTTACAAGTACAGTGTATGAAAAAAATCTGTTTATTGATATAATCAGCACGTCTTTAAAAAACAAACTAATGTCAAAACACATTTTAAAAATCTGATTGATCATTGAGCCTTGCCAGTTCTTTAACTCCAAGAAAAGAATATTTAGTAGAATCAGAAGTATAATAATCTCATATGTTACTCCAAAGAAAAGGCATGTGGAGAGTGGCAGGAGTGTTAAGTTTCGTGTTGGATTACAATCTACTCTGATATGACTGTAGTGAGTCAGGATTTTGCTCCAGTAGGTAACGCTGGGGGATCTGGGGAGCTGGATATGACTTGAGAAACGCTCTGGCTGCTTTCTCCCAGGGGCAGCCAAGCCGTGAAGAGTATCGAGTCAAGAGGTTGAGCCCCGAAAAAGAAAAACCTCCCCGGCCCTCTCCTCTGCGCATAGAGAGGCTGAAGCCCTCCCGGAGCCCCGGCACCCCCAGCCCCGCCGCGTCCCAGTCCTTCATTGCTCAGGGCCGTGCTGGAGAAGAACTCGCCCCGAAGGCGAGTTTCTGACGGATATGCAAAGAAAAGAGCAGGCGAAGATCTCCCGGAGTGAGACGAGGGATTTCATAGCAGTTGTTAAAATAAAAATAATTAAAGGCCCCAAAACACCAACTTCCAGAAACGCGGCTCAAATCGAAAGAAGCATCCCGGCAAGTTAGCACTTTTCTCAGGAGCCAGACATATCTAGATATATTTCATTCTCGAGTGCTTTTGCGGCTTCCAGCGTCCTGATTTCGCTGTGCAGGCTGATATCCAGAACCGTGTTTCAGGCCACAGAGGAAAAAAGGGGAAAAAAAAAGAGGGAAGGGGGGAAATGGGGGGAGTGTGTGTGTGTGAAGGAGTTGGAGAGGTTATAATCCGCCCCTGCCCCTTCTGCTCAGGTTTCGTATCAAAGCTGAAACTCCACCGCATCTCTACGATCTATTTCATAGCAAAACCCCGTGAGATTGATTCAAATACAATGTCAGGCGTAGGAAACAGCAAGGATTAGACGCTCTTCCTTCACTGGAGGCAGGTCCTCTAGCACGTACCCCAGTAGATCCAGCACTCGGCTTTCCCTGTGGGGACACCGAGTGCTCCGAGCTGGTAGCTTCAATTACACCTGATTATGCCCTAAAACGTAGGATCAAAGCTTGACCTTCCATCAGAGCTGTTTTTTATAAGGTCATTTCCCCCTTAATGTTTGGAAAATGAAATTCAAACCTTTTTAAACAACGATGGATCCGATATTCATTTTAGCAGTGGGTAGAGAGGGGAAAATGAAACAGTTATTAAAGGAAAATAAACAGAGTGGCATGCATAATACTTCATATAATATCACATTACAGGTTAGCTTGCATAACTAGCCATATAGCTTCCCAGTCTATCCCCACCTGATTATTTTTCTTTCCTTCCTTTTTAATTACCAGCGCGAACTATTAATCGATTACACAAACCGTTAAGAGATGGACAAACCGAGGTGAGCTTTCTTCAGCCTCCTCAGGAGACGGAAATGTGGCAAACCCACTGGTAAAATAACAGTATGTTGAATTATATGTGTATTTATATTTCAACCGTGTATTTTAGCTGATAGTTTGAAAGGGAAACATAAACTAAAACAAAGAAATCAAATCCTCACAGCTCGGGCTTCATTGAATTCATTCCAACAATTTGCCTTCAACTTGTTTCAAATCAGAAAGCGTCCAGCGGGAAGGAGCAGGGGGCATCAGCACATGCTTGGGTATCGATCGGATGAAAATCAGAGTAACAATGGAAGGGGGGATGTTCTGTACGGATTAAGTGGCTAAAACAAAGGGCCCTGGAGAAGCTGCTGGAGGCAGATCTGCTGAGTACCCTCTCTGCACAGGGCGCAGCCGGGGAGCCGGAGGAAAGGAAAGGTTTCCCGGCAGGAGCGCTGGCCCGGAGCATCGGAGGACCTGAGGAAGGTCGCTTAGCGGGGGAAAAGGCGAGCTTCGCCGTTCCTGGGGCCCCGGCCAATCCCTACATTCGTCTCAGGCTCGGCAGCTCTGCGGAAAGCGGGGAGGAAAAGTTTTGGGGTTGCGGACCCCGCGGAAAACGCCGGTCGGTGTCAGCCCGGGGCAGAGGCGGCGGGGAGGGCTTGAGCGCTGCCACGGGGCTGCATTTTCTTTGGATGCGCAGCAGGGAGAGCCCCGCTGACCCGCTCCCGTTTCATGGCGGAGTCCTCATAGTCCTTTCTGTTCCCTCCGGCTGCTGCGAGTCGCTCCGAGTTTATTCCAAGAGTAAGTTTATTGCACGTTAAAAAAAAAAAAATAATCAAAAAGCAGAGAATCGAGAAAGGTGTGAGTGGGAAATGAAAATTCCGGGGGAAATGGGAGTGGATCTGGGAGCCGGGGGAGGGGGCGACGGGCAAAGTTGGGTGCTCAGACGAGTCCTGTCATCTGCGATCGTAGGAATGGGATGGAGGCGGCGGGGAAAGTGCCCAGGGGGTAGCTGACGCTGCTGGAGAAGCCCACCAAGGGGGGCGACATATGGGGTAGGGGGAAGCCCAAGGCGCTAGCCGGTGAGTTCTCGTGGTACAAAATGGGGACCCGCACTATCCTTTGGGCGGCGTGGGAGAGGTTGGCCGCCTCCAGGTCGGCGGCCAGTTGCCGCTTCCACTTGTTGCGGCGGTTCTGGAACCAGATCTTCACCTGGGTCTCGGTGAGGTGCAGCGAGGCTGCCAGCCCGGCCCGCTCCGAGCTGCTCAGATAGCGCTTCACGTCGAAGGTGGACTCCAGCTGGAAGACCTGGCTGCGGCTGAACACCGTGCGCGTCTTCTTCTTGCGGCCGGCTGCGCGCTGCTCCGGCTCTCCCGGCTCCTCTCCGCGCTCCTCCTCCTCCTCTTCTCGACTGCTCAGGCCCGGCCGTCCTCCCGCCTGGCCTCGCACCGCCGCCCGTCCGCCGCTGCTCGGCCGCTCTGCCGGCTCCTCGGGCAGCTCGGGCGAGTCCCGGTCGCTGGCTGCGGAGAGAGGCAGAGGGTGGGAGGTGGAGCTGCTGCTCCGGGCAGAGTGGGGAGAGCATCGCCTGGCCCTTGCCCCGCTCACCAACGCGGATGTGGAGAGAGCGAGGCCGGCACCGGCCCGCCGGCAAAGGCCCCCGCAGCTGAAGCCTCTCTTGCGATAAAGCCCCGAGTGTTTATGTACACACACTAGCCCACATACGTATACAGAAACACCTTGGCGGCGTTTCATGTATATATACACATCCTCATCTGTGTACACACTCACATATGCGCGTATGCGTAGACACAGCAAAGTGCATGCACGTATATTCACGCGGATCTGTGTACGTTTGCTACAGAAAACACAAGTGCACATGTGTATATATACACACAAATATATATTCGAAGAAGTGTGTACATACACACATTATCTAAATAGGTGTATGCATTTTTTATATCTGTATGTACACATATGAATACACATGAGCTTTAGTTTATGTACACGTGTATATATTTACACACAGATAGGGCTCAAATATATTCACGCACATGTGTACACACATATACGTGCATACATAAGTATATTGTTGTGTATAGAAGGGATAAGTATAGGGGTGCATGTGTGTGTATAAAGAGAGGTTAAAAAGAAGTATTTTCCCTTCACGTTTTTGTGAACTTGATAAACCAAACTATCTGGTCAGCTACTCTAATATCGGGACTTTGCCTTCCAGCATGTCACCGAGGAATTTCCAACATTCACTTTCCATTTGCAATTTCAAAGGAGATTTAAAAAAAAAATCCTATTCTTTCTAGAAGAAGAGAAAAACACACAAGAAAAAGAGGTAAAAGTTAAGGCAGTTGTTTCTAGAACAGATTTCTGTTTGCAGACGTAGTTTTGAGAGAAATTGGAATTATTAATAAACCTATATCTGTGAAAACAAACTCACGGGGTTACAAATCACGCCTCTTTTCCTTATTGAGCAATCGTGAGAACTCTAAAGGCTCGTACAGGATCATAGAGACGCGGGGAAGGGCAATATTTTTTTCTATCAGGATAAAAATAACCAACCGATGGCAGCCCATTAACTTCTTCAGATGTTAATTTTGCCCCCCCGAGCCCAGGCTCTTTCTCCAGCGTCCTTTCCAGAGAGGTTCCCGCAGCCTGCCCCTGCCCCAGCAGCGCTGCGGGAGGAGGGCATTGCAGGGCCCATCCCGACGGCTTCCCTGGCTGCCCAAATTCCTGCTCCCCATCTTTTTGGCTTGACTGGGAGCAAAAAAAATAATAAATATATACATATATATATATAAAGCAAAGCCAGACAACTTTCTTGAAGAATAAGAAAGAAAAAGAGACGGCGTGCAGGAAAGAGAAAGCAACGCTCTGAGCCAGCACACGACCCCTGTTTACATTTTGGGCGGCGGGGCGGAGGCTCCAGGCTCCTCACACTCAAGGAGTGTTTCAGATTTCCCCGCAATCCAGGGCGAGGATTGCGGGCTCTCCAAGCGTCTCACTCCGCGCCTGCCCTCGCAGCTGGACTGGACACTACAAGAGAGCAGCGACATCCTCTCCCCATCCCCAGCCGGGCCTGGCCATCAAGGGTAGGAAAAGGCTACTTACTGTCGGGGCTAGCGCATCCCAGGAAGGCGGCGTGCGCTCGGCGGTACCAGCCGACGGCGGCGTCACGGAGGGGGCAGCCCGGGGCCCCGAGGTGGAGCGGGGAGCGCGGCCCGCAGCGTGGAGCCCCGCGGGGACCACCGCCAGTAGCCGCCCGCCGAGCCCCGCGGCCCGCCGCGCTCTCGGTGCCCAGCAGGTCCTCGATGAAGAAGGACGAGACGCGGGCGGAGGTGGAGCCGGCGTTTTCCGTAGCTTCGTCCGGCATGGTCGGAGAGGAGTGCGGGAGAGGGAGTCCCGGCTCAGCCGGCGGCTGGCTCCTCTGCGCGCCGCTGCCCAGCCGCCGCCTCCCGCCTCTGCCTAGCCCCGTGGATGTTCTCCTGGTATAAAAGGTTTTTTTTCCGGAGTAATCATTTCAGATCGCGGTTTGCCATCATTTCCTGCAAGCTACGAGGGGAGGGGGGAGGGGGAGGAGGGGAAGGGAACAGGGAAGGAAAAAAAAAAAAAAAGCAGCCAGACAACCCATCGGAGGCGCCAGATTCTGCGCGAAAACGCTAATAACGAAATAAAAATGTCACGCGAGTTAAACGCTGGGTGCGAGAGGGGGAATCCTGGGATGGGCGGAGCGCCGCGGCCAAAGAAGGGAGGGAGGGAGGGTGTCAGTGGGGGATGCGCGGAACGCGGCGGGGCCGATGCGTGTGAGTGTGCGTGCGCGGTGCGGAGGGTGAGCGAGCCGCCGTGGGGCTGTCACTCACGAGCTCCTTATTTAGGTCAATTAGAGAGCAAATCCCGGAGCGGGAGGGGGGGAAGCGGCAGTGGTTGGAGGGGTAAAGGGAAGGCTCTTCCATTGGATGTAGAAGGTTCAGCGCGCAGCCCAACTGGCCAATCAGCGCCGCGGACACCGCCGTTATATTAATATAATTAATAATAATGATCCCCCCTCCACCTCCCGCTGAGCTCTTCAATGTTCGCGGCGGCGGCGATGGACGGGGGAGATGCGCCCTCCGCCGCTCGCAGAAACCGTCAGCTGCCGCTGCGGAGCGGTGAGTTTCTCCCCGCTCAGAGACCCCTGGTTGGGGCGCTTGAACCTGGGGGGGTAGATCGATGGATCCCCGGGAGCAGGAGTATCTGCAGCCGCGGACTGTCCTGCATGTGGAGGGGAGGGTGTCCGGTCCGGGACGGGGAGGCACTCTTGGCTGCAGCGTGTCCCGAGGCCCGGTTGGTGACATTTAACCTTCTACTTATGTACTTTCTTATATATGCCTATATTATGCCTTTATAGTTTATTCGGAAAGAGCCAGAACCCTCCCATCGAAGCCGTGTCCGTTCCTGAAGCTCGGGCAGGAGGCAGCGGCTCTGCATTGCCTGCTCCAACACTCAGCCTAAGGTTTCTGGCGTTATCCCTCCTAATCTCATCCATTTTTATTATTATTTCTATTGTAATTCTACTTCATGGAGAGCCAAAAGCGGCCCTCTGCCTCCCCCTTTTCCCGAGACTTCCGGATCCTCCCGCCTCGACACAGGGACTCCCCGCAATCCCACAAATCTCCCCCTCGATGCAGAACGCTAGGGTTTTCCTCTGCCTTTTTCCTTGGAACCAAGCAAGCCAGGTTTGTAAAGGGTCGAGTGGATCCAGAGTGCACGCCGAAGACCCATAGAGGTTTGGGTGAGTACACAGATGTCCTTGCGATGTCCATTTGCAGGTCAGCTTTTTCCTCCCGCTCCGCTCTGCCTCCTCTGCCGGGATACCCCTACCTGTACCCCTTTACGGAACTCCTGGTGAAGCACCATTTTCCCAAGCCCCACCTCCGCTTCCTCTCCGGAGTGAGGGCGCCGGCTGCTGCCCAGCGGGTGTCCGGTGGGGCCAGGATGCAGCCTGGTGCGGAGCCGGTAGCCCCGGTGCGGAGTGGTCGCTTCCTTCCCCAAGTGTCGGTGGGGACCTCTGACGCCAGGGCCTATTTAGTAAATGGAGGAAAAAAGAAATACATTTTAAATTTATATATGTAAATAAATAAACAGAGGGAAAAGGAATAATTCTTCTTCCAAAGACTCCAGAAAGGTGTAAACAGAGCTCTGTAAGGGACTCTGGAAAGGCAGGAGTATAGGGCGGCATGTTTTGGCTTTCGGTCACACCTGTGCAGAGCCTGACAGCAGTGCGGTGGGTTGCAAACAGAGCGGAAGGGCATTCGTCACTTGTTGCACAGGAGAGGCTTTAACAAGCAGCGCTTTCATGCCCTGCGCACCTTGGTGCTTGCTGCTGAATAGGAAATACGAGTTTGACCGAGAAGTCTTCAGCATCCATAAACCACCAATTCTGTTCGACAGACTCAGAAAACAGATGCGTGCTTTCCGGAATGAGAAAAAACGTGGACCCTGGTTATTTCCATACATCCTATATACAACGTGCAAGTGATATGCGTGTATCCCGTACCCATGTTTTATAAAGTGTTGTTACAGTGTGGGCATGCAACGTGTTATATTTTTTACTTTCCACTTAGAAAAGGTATAATAAAATGAATAAAAATAAATTTGCTCTTGCTTTTCTTTCTCAGTATTTCTTTAGCATAACGTATAACTGTCTAGGTGCAGTAATGCAGAACAGTGCTTGTGCAAAGTCATGTACACTCAGACATATTCCTGAAACACCAAATCAGGATGAGTATAATTCTATACCTGCAAATACATGTACGTACATAGTCTCGTGTACGGGGTATTATTTTAAGCTTGTAGTTATATTTACTTACCTTTTACATTGCTATAGTGACTTGACTACTAACACTGCTGCTTATTACTCTCTGAGAGGAGGAGGAGGAACAAGGCGTGTGTTTACTGGATGTCTCCCCGCCGCCAGCCAGCAGCGCTTCGTGTAGGGAGCAGAAAAAAACACCCGGGGACAGTATTTTCGTAATTTAATGTCAGAAACACACCCCTTACCCCTGTCCTAACGCCTTTCGGTGTCACTTACCCAGGAGTAAGGCGGCGCGGGGGAGTCCCTTGCTCCGAGGGCATCACCATCACCCCGGGACATCCCCTCCGGTCCTGGGCGTCCCGGCAGGACCTCTCCTTCTCCCACCGCCTTCTTTCCCACAGCCACCTCTTTGCTGCACGGGAAGCCTCTGGTTTTTGCAGGCAGCTGAGTGGAGAGGCTTTCAGTGGTCATCCAGCTCCTGCCTGCTTCCCCGGGTCAGAAAGGAGCAACGGTGGCTTTGATACCAGGTTTAGACTACTGGTTGCAGGCCCCTTATTTTTTTCCCCATCTCAGGCTCTGTTTCTTTCCCGGATATATGCTTTTATCCAATGCTTTACAGACACCTCTAGCTCCGGCCAGCTCTGGGAGGGGCTGGAGCTCTGGGGAGCTGCCGATGGGGTCTTTCCTGCTGAGCAGCTCTGACTCCCAGACTGCGTCGACCACTGGCCTGGGATGCCCGTGTGATAGTCCCGCTCACCCCCTCCGACGGCTCCCGAGACTTTGGCAGTGTTTGCTCGGTGAAGTTGCAAGGCACGGGCCGGGCCGGGCAGGGCTTCGGAGGAAATCAGCAGTCTGAGGGCGGAAAACTTGTCCGTGGGTGTGACAAGAGCCTCCAGAGTGTGACAAGAGCCACAGTGAAGCCGGGCCGGCCGCTCCCGCCGCTGTTCTCACACCTCCCGCAAGGAGCAGGTCCGCCTGCAGTATGAATGCAATTACCCTGCTGGTGTTTGATATCTCCCCTGGCTTCCCCTTCACCAGCACTGCCTCGATGTGTCGTAAACTGGAAGCGAAATGAAAGGCAGGCTTAAGAGCTCTCTGCCTAACCTCGGCTCCTCCGCCCCGACGGGCCCGCAGGCTATGGGAGCCGGATCGCTGAGGGACGTGTTTACCCCCTCTTCCAACAGGCAGAGGGGAGGTTCTGGGCAGGGGAATCACCTCTCCCCTCTCCACAGGGAAACAACGGTCCTGAACAGATAACTCAGTTCCTGTCACCCTCCTAACAGATCCGACGGCAGAGCTGCGGGTAAGGAAATTCTTGACCATCATCTGCCTCTGCTTGATATATTGAGTTATATGGATACGTATGTTTATATTTGCAAATAAAAACATATTTTCAGCCAGGTTCGGTTTAGTTATAACAATAAACCAAGTAAAGACTGTATTCTCATCTTCAGTGAACAGTCGTGAGCCAGATGCAAGGCAGATGCAAAACAGGATTTGGTTTTTGGGTCCAAGGGTCCTTCAGAGGAGTGGAGGTGGCAGTGGGACGGTTTGGTACCTACTGAAAAAACGAACATGAAAAATCAGAAAGAAGATGTTTCACTGCCCCTAAACCCCTGTGTAACATCTTCCTTCTCCCCGAGCAGAGGGCTGGGTGAAGGGGTCCATTCAGCTCCCGAATCAGCTCAAACCTCTCCCTTCGGGGTGCCTTATCCCTGCATGGAACTTACTCCAGAGAGACGTGGAGCAAGACCCGGGTAAGAGGGAACACATCCCTCAGGGACTTCCTGGGACAAGAGGAGGGGGCGTTTCAGAGGGGTGTCCCGTACAGCCTTCCCCCCCCAGGCTTGGTGAGGGTCTTTGCGTATCTCATGGAGATACCCCATTTTGGGTGGCCTTTCCAGCAGCTAACCCGCAGAGGACAAGGGCAACACGGCGGTGGGAACCACTTTTTTTCTACAGGTAGAAAACCGTAAGCCCCTTCAAATATGGATTGGATAGCACTTGAATGCAGCAAAACTTTGTGTAATTAATTTCTAAATTTACAGTAAATTTTAAGGGGTCCCCAAGGGTAGCGAAGCAGAAACTGATAATTATGGTGTGAGGTTGTTTGTTTGTTTGGGTTTTCTCCCCGGTAGATTATCTCTGTGAACACAACCCTACTCTATTCTTTACCATCAATGATACTGACAGAGAACTTTTTTCTCTTTCAAGCACACTGCACGCTGATTCCCATGGATGTATTCATTATTCACAGATAGTCACTATGCGCTTTGGATGGAAACTTCCGGCCTGTAGTGTGTCCTGACTGTCCATCATGCTTATTTATTGCTCGTTATACATGTCATACAATTGGGAGCATGAATCGCACCCGGAAATGCTGTTTCCTTGCTAAGTGAGGGGCATGTAAACCCATGATAAATTACGAAACTGAGGAATATCCTCGAGTAAGTGAATATATTAATGATCTAAACACTGTGAGAAAGATTTTGGGGAATACCTATTCCAACGTGTTAAAATTCCAGAGCCCTTTCAGAAATATTTGTTAATTGTGTGACTGTAGATGGATAATCTCAAATTAAACGATATCTTTGAGAAAAGGTAGTCGCTACTGAAATGAGCTAACAATTACAATACTCTCCCGCTTTAAAGTTACCATTGCAGGAAGATCTTTGGCAATTATTTCCTTACACAATTTTAACATTATTGTAGAGGGGGGGGGGTGTGTGTACAGTGAGAGAATGTATGGTTTTATTGGTACTGCTTAGGGTCAGCCACAGGAGAATTATGGAGGTCATGTGAAATAGGTGCCAATAAAGCTTTTATTATTGTTATACAGACAAAAGAGCATTATGGAAAGAGATCCTTACCAGACCTAACCATGAATATTTTGTTCTGTTAACAATCAAGTTGGAAAATACAGACAGTAAAAAACAGTGATTTTTCAGAGCTGAATATTAACCTATTATCCATAAGACTTTTGGAATTATTTTCCCTCAGAAAATGAAGATGAAACACTGCACACAACCCTTGAATTCGTCTAAAAAAAAATTCTAGGGGAAAAATAAATTGCATTATCACAACAGAATATAACTGTCTAAATGTTGAAATAACATTTAGCAGTTGATTTTTTGTGTTATGCAAGATAAGAAAAGCAAACTATTTTTTAATTAAGAAGGTAGATTTTCTCTCCAGTCTATATGTACCTACAATTAGAATCTCAAGATTTTCTGCCAGAACTTGATGTTAAGGATTCTGAACTGAAGTTTTTTAAGATGCTGTTTCCTTCCTTCATCCAATCTTGACTGATTTTAGGGGAGCATTAAACCATTGTCAAGGACTGTAATGATATTTTGCATGTGTTGATACATCGGATTCTTAGATCAAACTTCAAAAAGAGTTGGAGCTTAGTACACTTAGAAAAAAAACCTCATACCCACTTAAATCTGATTGGCTCAGGAGTTTTAGATTAATTCCAGGACAGAGCCAAATTCAATCAAAGAAAGTATTAAGAACTTCCAGTACAAAACATCCTTTGTATTTTTACAATTGTGTGAAAGGAAAATTGACGCATGGATCAAAGTTAGCCCACAAATAATATTGGGGTAAGAATTATACTAGTTTTTGTATTTTGATAGTAAAATGATTCAAACTGTGTGCATTATAGAAGAGCTCAAGAAAACTTGTAAAAATTACATGGAGCTTTATTATATTAAAAATCACCTATATTTGTGAGTTACATTAATAAATAACAAGTGAGCTCTGCATAGATAGAAAACAGCATCTCCTTCCCACTGAGTCACAATTTATTTATCATTAAAGAGGACAAGATACCAAACTTTAAAACTGCCAGTAGATCAAATGCTTTTCACCACCGTGTGAAAATGATACTTTTGCAAATCCTGCTCGAGTGAGGGATATAAATTCCACCCTCTAACCCTCTGTCACCAATGATTTATATACAAATGCAAAAGCATGATTTTATTTTAGTCAGTGGAGAAATAATTGATATAAATCTACGAGCAGTTAATGTGAGTCATTAAAACTTTGGGATGAATGTAATTTTCAAATGGTTCTGTAATGTATTATAAATGGTTTTGCAATGCTCCAGCATATGTGGAGATATGTATCTGGAGATATATACAGTTACATACATATGAATATCTTTATTATGGTATACAATAATTACATTTTCACATGGCATGAAAGTAGTGTTGAAATGCCTTTAGAAAGGACTGGACCTAGTCAAAATTAATACTGTAATGAACTCAGATCCTAATGCAAATCCATGGAAACCCCAAATGCATTCAGTTTCTTGTTCTGAATTATTTTGTTATCAAGTCTGATTAGTCTTAGAAAACCCTGAAGCAGTAGGAAGGCTGGGTCAAACGCTGTGTGAACCCCGTGGTAAAGCTCTGCTTTCCCTCAGCAAGCAGCACTGAGATGTGCTATCTTCCCTGGGATCGCAGTGGGGCTCTGCAGGAAACCCAACTATATCAGCTCCTTCTCATAAGATTCCCCTTTGACTTCACAAACTCCTTGAGTTGTGTTAGGGCAGTGTGAGCCAGTTCCCACAGTAATTCCTCATGAAACCTGAACACCACAGCCCACATTCTGCCCTTGAGAGGACATGAGAAGTCAATCCAGAAATTTGCACAGGCCTCTGGCTATGAATAATAAAATCTACACTGTAGTTATCTGAAATTGGAGCAATAAGCAGACTTGCTGCAGGAAAATTTCCATATCACACTTTGTAAATCCATGTCTTACTCAGAGGAAACAAAAGTCTTGATTTAAATGGAGGCAGTACCGGAGAAATGGTCAAGGAGAGCTGAATGTATATCACAGCACAATGACCTGCCATCTAAGTAGGAAGAGGTAGGAATGTCCTTTTTATCTCCTTCTCTCACACAGAATTCTCCTCCTACATCTACTAGAGGGGTGGAAATCAATCAAAACAAATTGAGATCTCTACATTTAACCTTTTCATTCTGTGCTGCTGTTAAAGATAAAACATATCTAACCAATATTGTCCACATATTCAGGAGCTAATTTTCATATGAAAAGACAGCTGAATCACTTTGCATGTCTATATCAAGCTCTCTGATCTTGGGGGTGCTTTCTTGCCACTTCATGGCACTACATACCATAGTGCAGATGTGTGAAGGGCAGTTTTGCAAAGAAGATGCAGTAAACTGAATTTTATAAGAGGAAGACTCTCAGTTGGAGATGGACAGTTTAACAGGTAAAGCAAAAGCCACATGCACAAGCAAACCAAAACAAGGGATTCATTCACCACTTCCCATGGTCAGGCAGGTGTTCAGCCATCTTCAGGAAATCAAGGCTCCAGCAAGCAGAACAGTTTCTTGGGATAACAAAAGCCATCACACTGATCATCCCCCTGTTCCTTCTTCTTCCCCCATCTTTCTATGCCAAGCATGATACCATACGAGATGGAATATCCCTTGGATCAGTTGAGGTCATCTGTGACCCCCACTGTGTTGGGCTGTGTCCCTTCCCAACCTCTTGTGCACCCTCAGCCTACTCACTGCTGGGGTAAGGTGAGGAGCAGAAACGGCCACATCTTTGGGTAAGCACTGCAAGGCAGTAACTAAAGCATGCCTGAATTACCAACATAGTTTCCAGCACAAATCCAAAATATAGCCTCATACTAGCTACTATGAAGAAAACTGAATCTACCCCAGCCAAAACCAGCACATTCTCCATCTCTTACTGCATATCATTTATGCCATGCTTAGGTCCCACACTATCCAATACATTCTAATTACACACCACCATGCTTACCATACTTTGATATAATAGACATAATTTCCCCAGTTTATGGATCACCCATGCAAAATGTCCACAAAATGCCCTTAGATTTCATGTAGTCCATGACCTTGTGCTT
>JASSUY010009094.1:0-14863 GCA_032466535.1 Forpus xanthops | reverse complement strand
CAACCACTCTTCAGCAGTAACTAAAACATCCCTGAGTTATTAACACTGTTTCCAACACAAATCCTAAGCATAGCCTCATACTAGGTACTATGAAGAACATTAATTCTATCCCAGCCAAAACTAGTACATTTTCCACCCCCTATTATGTACTATTTACATTAAGATCAGGTCCTGTACTAACTAATACATTCTCATTGCCTACCACTTCCCTTTCCATCCTTAGATATATTACACAGGTATCATTCCCATTCCTGCAGTCCGACCCTGTAAAATGTCTGTAAAATGTCCACGTGTCCACAAAATGTCCACTGCGTATTTAGTCAATGACTTTGGGCTCCATCTGTTATGGTGGTATATCAAGACAGGAGTGATTTTGTTGTGTGGAGTTACTGGGCACCAAAGCCAGCTCAGATTGAAATTAAGTCCGTCTCAGATAAAACCAGCACACCTTGTCCTGCTCAAATGCTTCATATAACTCGATTTTCTTGGCTGAGCATGAGTAGCCAAGCTAAATAGGATCATGTCACAAGTTAGGTAAATGTCTGTTCATACTCTTCACTGCAAACTTAATTTCTAGCAGATTTTGGCCTATCAGTCTCCTTCCAGACCATGCCAAGGCATTTATAAGAAAACGAAGTTCACTAACTGCTCCTGGTAGATATCAGCCTACTCTGTTTTGGAATAGAAGAGCATGTAATCTGCAGACTTATGCCATGTCATTTGCATTTAGGTTTAGTGGACGGGGTAAGCATGGATCCAACCTGAAGCACCCATGGCCCTATAATTCATCTGGCAAAAGTCAGCAGTTTCTTCAGATAGCAGGAAGAAAAAGTGCCCTGTTGTCATGGTGTGCAGTTATGGTACTTTGGGTAGGTGATACGTGTTTTGCAAAAGAAAGTACCTCTTGTCTACACATTCTCCTCTCCCCAGCCAGCATCCTTGCAAAAGCTTGGCAAGCACTAGCCCTTTAGCAGTATTTATAGCTATACCACTATCTGATGAACCACTCTAAAAGTAGGCTAACTCAAAACATACCACATCTCTTCTAGGAAATGCAGATGTGAAGGGATATCTGGTTCTAATATACAGATCACCTTATGGTGTGGCAGGTTTCAGTTTCCACAATAGAGAGTGCATTTGTGCTAGGAGTGATTTAAGCCATTTGGGACCTTCAAAAGCAGAAACCCTTCATGAACCTTATTGGAAATGACTACACTTGGTGAAAAAAAAAAAAAGTAAGAGAAACTAGGGGAGTGATCCAAGATCACACACATCTAAAGAGGGGAAAAGAAGCCTTTTCCAAAATGTTGCTCTTTCTCACAGCAAATGCATAAGTTGAGTGTGAGAGAAGTGTCTCCATTCCCTTGCTGAGCTATGAAGTCCTGCTAATGCTGACATCATACTGCAAAAAGCCACCAGGGTTAGTTCAAAACAGTCAGTTTAATAAATCTTACCAATATTTTCTATTTTATTTTCCTTTTTGTATTTCTCCTTTTGCTGAGGAAAGCAATAAGGAGGACAACAAAACAGGCTTTTCCTTTCAGTTACACCTGGTGCATTTGAGCTCTGATATTTCTCTTTCCCTCACTGCACGGAAATCCCTTAGGAAGAGCAAAATATCAGCATAAAGATCGGCTGTGCAGATTGAAAAGAAAGATTTTGCCCTTGGGTCCAAAAGCTGGAATGTTTTCTGCAGATCATAGACTCCATAAAACATATGTACTTAATAAATAAGCAAACAAGGCTTGTGCTTGAATGGGGCTTCCGTGCAGTAACGCAGAACAACATTTGGCAAGTTGGGGTCAGGGAGCTGACACTTACATCTTTTGGAACCCAGAGCCATGGTTTTTTTTTTTGCAAATACCTAGTTTTCTTCTTCACACCAGCTGTGCTGTTGAGGTGCAAAAGAGGAACTTTTTGTAAGCTTATTCCATGTGATTGGAAATGGTGCGTCCTCACAGAGCTGTTTGTCTCCATACAAAAAATGTAGGGAATAAGTCTATCTTGTCAAAAAAGCAAATCAGGTGAGCTGAGAAGTGTTTCCCTCATTCACATCTACTGTCTCACTGCCTGCACAGGTCAGCATGCAAAAAACCTGAGGGGAAGCAGCTGGAATGATGCCATCACTCTGGGCATTTGGTACATCTCTGCAGCAGGAGCTCAGAGTCCTTTTGTACCCCTGTGCTGTGGAGCTGTCAGTAGGTAACCCACTCTGTCATATATTTCAGAGCTGCTGAAATATTATGTACTCTGGCTCTGCCTTTTGCAGAGCGTGCCTGACCCTGCCTTGCTCCTTGCTTAGGGTGAGGTGGTTTCAATTCCCTTGGCAGCCCTGATGGGTCATCCAGGTTTGGTCAAGCCTAAGAAGCTGTCCTCTTCCATTTAACAAGAGAGAAACATGTCCACCATCTGCTTATAATTGCTCTTTAAGACGTTGAGCATAGTCTTTGTTTTTGCATGACTCATGAATATTTGACAGTCAGGATATTCAGTGTGAGCAAGATTTTATTGGTACTTTATGATTGTCAGACCAAAGGCTTGGACACCACCAAGTCTCCATGGGACTCAGCTGGGATGGAGAACACGTGCTAAACAAGGTGGCTGTCCACAGCAGTGAGCAAGTTTCCAGCACACCTTGACCCCCACTTGGGGCAGGAGACAGCAAGATGTGAGATGTCAAGTCTTCTAGATCTATCTTGTCTTTTTCTGTGTGGAAGGGCAAGAGGGGCACCTAATGAGGGTGTCCCATCTCTCCTCCTCATGCGCACCTGCTTAGCTACTGCAAGTCCTGCCTAAGGTTGCCATACAGGACACTGGCACTAAACCAAACACCTAACTTCTAGTGGGCTGATGTTGGTTGAGATGAAACCTACCTATATGTCTTCATTTCCTGGCTGCTCCTAGCTTGTCTAGCTGCAAAAATCTTTTCCCTTTCCTTCATTTGTGCCTTTTGGTGTGAAGAACAGCAGAAGAAGACTAAGGGGTTTCTCGTTATCCTTAAAAATGCATTCATATAGCTTCAAAAATATGCCATGCTAAAGTGCACGGCAGACATTCCCTTGTGTAAAATGTCAAGTTTTGTGTGATTGTGACCAAATTATTACATACTACAGTGAGGTCAAAGTTAAGTTCAGTTAAGGATAAAATCCACCATGTTTGCTGAGATTTGTTTTTCTTTTAGTCCACAGAGATAAAAAACAATTGGTTTATCTGGAACTCTTCATTTCCAGTATAATTTTGGTTCATTAAACACAACAATTCCATTATTCTGAATTAGTTATGTTTGGTTCTGTGTATCTAACCTTACAGCCAATTCTGAAAAAAAAAAACGAACCCCAAAATAATGAAGTGACAATGAAATATTTCCTTGGCCTTTGTGATAGTGTTGTGGGCACCTCTGGGATCAACAGAACATTGATAAAAGACTTTGATTCTGAGTAAGAAGCAGCAAACATCTTTTTATCTGATGTTGGGTTGTTGCTTTCTGTCCTGTGCTGATTCCAAGTGTTCCTACATACAGGCTTTTCTTTTAATATACCTATAAAGGCCAGTTCAAAAAACTCTGGAATCTGCTGAGGTTTGGCTCAAAAAAAGCTACAAATTTACGCTTGGGTTATCCTTGAGGAATCTAGGTAATCTGAACTCTTTCATTCCATAAGGACAGTTTGCATGAGGCGTGGGAAGGCTAAATTGGGACTTAAGCAGTTCTTGCATCTTTCTGATCCCAAGTGACCATCAGTGCTATTCAGTCAGCTTTGGGAGCCTTACTGACACTTAATGAAGACCTATAGATTTTTAGATTCAATTTAAATTCAGATTAATATCCCAGATTAGATCACTACTACCAATTTTGCAAACACTAATAAAATCTAAAGGAATTATCCATACTTAATCAGAAATTAAGCAGGATATGTAGACACAGACTCTTTAAAAATCTACCATTATCACCACGTTTAAGAAAAAAAGGATAAAAATCTTAAGGCTGTCTTTTCACAGAGTCTGAAACTGGGGAAATTCTTAACTGGTATGTGAGTTTATATGGCTTTCATTTGGCTTTAGATCCATGTAGTGTGTGTATCTGGATGAGATCTGAGGAAAATAATCCAAAATCTGTGCCTTTCCTTGAGTTGGGAATTTTCTGATTAAGGAGCTGGATCAGACCTATTTCAAAACTGTAATATTTGACTGCAGGCCACACAGCCTTTCATCTGGATTTGCCTTATTTCTATTCTGCAGTCTTATCTGATGTTTATTCTAGGTGCACATTTAGCCAGACTTCCTTGGTATGAAACAGTACACCTGTGGAGCAATACATGGGAAAACATTTTTGCTAGCAGGAAGCAGCATTTCCTATCTTTTCCTTGTGCAAACACAGTCAACAAAATGAGTGTCTGGTGACTCTGAACTTCTTTTGAAAGAGATTAAAATTGTTCTTGTTCCCCACCCCTTTAGTTTCCACTTCTCGTACTGGATGCACAGATCTACGGATTGCTCTATCAGGGTGTTTTAATCTGCCTTCAAAATGTGCTCTTGTATTCACTTGCACGGAAGAAAATGCAAATAGGAGCGAAACAGAAGTGAAAAATAGATGACAAAGAAGAACATCTTTATTAACCGTTGCCCACAGGTATGATATGTAGATGTGTTTTAGTTGCTTAAATACCCCGGGCAGGAAGCTACCTGGCTGCCTTCGAATAACTGCAGACACAATCGGCCTTACCACAGTGCCATCTCCAGGCCAAATCTCTCTCCTGATCCAGCGCAGACCTCTACAAACGGCCCACAACCGGCCTTGGAGTTGCATTTTTCTAAGTCTTCACAATAAAAGTTTAGTCGAAATGAGGCCCTGGTGTTAAAAGGCTGCAGAAGAGTCCTGGTACCTCAGAAGCTATCAAGATGCTCACAGATGTTGTGAGACCATAGTGCATGCAATCGATTTCAAACAAAAATCAATGCTGGGGTCCAGATACAGTAACATTTTCCCTTGCAGTTCTGTCTTGCACCATCCAAATGCATAATAAACTTAGATCAGTACTTTTGCCAAGTTTCAATTTATAAATGAAAGGGCTTAGAGCAAGCCAATTTTCCTACTTAGTTTTAATAGCTAATACTCTGAAAACCTCAAAGCTAATTAAACTGTTCATTGTCCTGCTGCATTTAATTATTCAGATATTGATCTAACAGCTTAACACACAAAACAAAACAGTGACATATTTTATATTTGGAAATGGGAAAAATAGGAAGCAGACCTGGTTTAAATGGATTTAGCAGTTAATATATGAATTCAAAGAGCAGTGTTTTCAAGTGTTGATTTCTCATGCCCCAAACAGTCTATTAAAAAAAAAAAAAAAAAAAGAAAAAAAGACAAAAAAGTAAGATACCCAAACAGCCCTATGAAATTGGCAATAAATCTTGCTTCAGATTTCACATCTAGTTGAAAAAAGATCCTATATGGTATAGTTCCAAGCCCATGTGTCCCTGTGAAGATGAAGACAATCATTTGGCTAGGAAAATCAGACTAGCACAGAGGAGTCCTGTGTTCAAGTTCTGACCCTACCTGAGACAGAACTTGGACTAATATTTAGCTTGCCTGGTTCACACTAAACTTTAGCCTTGGGTGGCATGGTTTGGTGGGAAATGTCCCTGTCCATGGCAGGGGGGTTGGAACTAAATCATCTTAAAGTCCTTTCCAACTCTAACTATTCTATGATTCTATGATTTCTGCCTGCATACTGAGCCTCATGTTTCCCTCTATAACTGTTGTCTTAATTTAGGTCACTGTCTATCCAATATGGGACTTGTTCTTAAGGGGTGCTTAGCCTTGGGACCAAAATAGAAACCCCATCACAATACAAAACAAATTGCTCTTATATGGACAACCCCAGTGAGGTTTTTCTTTTGAAAGAAAGAGTTTGTGTTCCTCCTTAGGTTTTTCTTTTATTTTTTTTTTTTCCCTTGCCTTGGAAACATCACATTCTTGGGAAGCATTCTCGTGATTTCTTTGGAAAAACTATTTTCTCCCTCTGCATCAGAATTTGTGAGGCCTTTGGAGAATGAGAAACACAGATGTTCCAGGTCCACCAGAATCACTTCCATTTTTATTACTACATAAAGCAAAAAACAAGAACCTGGGTTATTTGGAGTGGAAATCATCTATAATTTAGCTATTTACAGCTAGCCTAGACACCCTAAATTGTACAGAAACATATGAACATAGCATGTGGTTTATCTCATCCAAAGGACATATTTATCAGTTGTCCTTTGTCCTAAAACTGTGTAATGCCTGCCACTGGTTATAAGGAGAGTCCATACTGACTGGCTGAGGTACACATCTACAACATAGTTAGGTTGCTTAAAGTGGCTGCCTGGTGCCCTTTGATATTCCCAAAGACATCCAAGGTATCTGCACAGGACATCAAGTGTGATACGGGACCTCTGAGAGGCTCACATGGTGCCAGAACATGACCTTTTGATGCTGTATGGCTCAAAGAACACTAGGCACATTGGTTTGATAACTAATTCCTACTTTCAAAGACAATGAGACAAATGCCATCATTAATTACTCTTTTTTTTTCAGATAACACATCAAAAAGCAAAGGGATTCATTAAATCACAGGTGACTATTCACTCTGGATTTGATTCTGCCTGTTGGATATGGCCAGAAGCTCCCTGGGGTGAGGGCTCACACTCCTGCTATGGATCAAGAAAGCAAACAATTAAGAAACCGCCACAGAACAATTCAGTTGCATAACTGTTTACAGTCCCTCTAGTGACACGTGGAAGGCCACCTTGAACTTGGCGCTGGGGCAAGGAAAATCATGAAATTACTATAAAGCAATGGTCTGCACAGGCAGACTTCTATGCAAACCTCTCAGATGTTTTTGATTCCTCTGAAGTGGAGACCTCACTGTAAGATTAACATAGACTGCTGACCCAGCCCTGAGGACTTCTTTACTCAGGACAGCACAGTGACTTTGGTGGGAGAGGCAAAGCCAAAACTGAAACAGTGAGGGAGCACAGAAGATAGCAACACACTGTAGGAAGGGCTTTCTATGCCTTAATCTGAGCCAAGATTGCACTTCCATTCAGGACTGTGACCCCACAAGCTGTTAAGTCCTATGGCTCGTCATTATATGGTGCTGGGATAACGTATTTCTCCTGAGGAAGTAAATTTAAAGTTCTAATAACCAAGATGTATTTCAGTACAATGGCTTAACAGAGGATTGATTTAAAGCCTGCCATTTGGAAGGTGTCCTCTTTTTATGCAAAATATGCTTTGCTTTCTGTCAGGAGCAAGCATGGCTTTCCCCTTAATTGGATCTAGCACAAGTTGTAGGTAGAATACATATAGAGGAAACGCACAAAAATAATGCATGGCATATGGTCATTATTGCTGAATTCACTGGCTGGTAACTCAGCCTTCTACATCTCCAATTTACAGTAACTGACACCAGATAATACAGTTGGGATTAATCCAGGCTTTATGAAATGTTCCGAAAACTCAAAGCTAATTACTACACTTGAGATTCCCAGATTGGCATATGGTGTTAGAAAGCATTGTGCAATTTAGGGGAAAACATAAATTCTGCAAGAACTGCAGTTTGCCAGGGAGCTAGCTTTCCTCTCAGATTAGTTTCTGCTAATTGCAGGGAAGTTTCTTATACATGTCAGCGTGTTTCATTTTGAAGCTGTTAGTCCAGTTCCTTGTGTCTTTTAAAAAGTCACCTTATTAAAACCATCAGACAAAAATCTGGTTTCCAGTCTGGCCAAGAGACTAGAATTGACTGTCATAAACCATAGCAGATCACTTTGCAGTCACATGTAAATCAAGCTTAATAACATTAAAGCTTGTACATAGTGGGAAATTCCATTTTAAATTCCTCCACCATCTGTTGAATAAAGATTAGGCGACAGTATTTTCCTTTGACTTCTCTTTTCCTGAGGGCTCTCAGTGCACAGATGTAAGTTTATAAAGGCTGTGCTAGAGGTGGGGAGTCAGGAGGGTGAGCAGGAGTTGGGCTGAAGTGGGAGGTGAGATCTGCTGATGGGCTCTGGAGACTGAAGCATCACCTTGCCACAGACTGGGTGATCACAGTGAAATTATTCTAAAGCTAAGTTGCTTGTTAAGCCTTTTCTCAACAGATCTCCGCTGTTCAGGTTCTGGAATCGCCGATGGTGCAATGTTCTGTTACACAACTGTGGGCGGGCATTTTTTGCCCCATAATATAGCACTTCACTGCAGCCGTCCGAGCCCTACCTTCTGCCGTCTAACAGCACCATCTTCAGGCACATTTTAAAACCTATCAGTTACCCAGCGGCGGCTCAGCAGTTTCTCACGCCGGGATGCTCTTTTTCTGTGGTTGAGTCCACAGTTCTTTTTTTTTCCACGGGTGCTCTCTGTAAGGCTTGACACTTGTCTATCAACTAGGCTATCAACTCAAAATGAGACAGTCAACTGCCTCCCAGTTGCACCCTCTTTGTCCGTGTGATTGAATCTTTCCTCAAATGGGCTCTTAAATTTTCTTTAACATTTGTACCTGTTTCATACTGTTTATTTCAATTATTTCTTGGTCTTTTTCCAATCCTCTCCATAGAAAGACCTACTTTATTTTCACGAGTAGGTTCAAACAGCTTATTTCACATTCCTATTCTTTAACCTTGAAAGAGACAAAGAGATTTCTAGGTCAACTATATTTCATTACCTACTTGACTTCAGTGTATGCTTCTAACACAGGCAAAATCTAGTTAAGTCAAAGGAAATACATGAGTTGTTAAGCTCTAGCAGTTGTCATTGTTTCCATGTGTAAACAAAAAGAATTTGGGCCTGCTGAGCTTTTGAATCACAAGAAAATGCAACGAGAAATACTCAGTACACTTTATAATGCCATTGTAACCACCTATTGTTATTCAACTTAACAAAATGCTATTTGCATTATCTGTTTATATCTCACTTTATTTTTTTTTTCTATAGTCCATAGGCAAACCAGCAGCAAAGCTTCAGTTACCAAGAAGCTTTCTGGAGCTATTGGAAGGTGAAGTGAGACAGACAGAGCCCTATCCCTTCTACTGCTTGCTACCACCCGTGGTTTCTGTGCAAAGCACGTGTAAAGCAACTTTAATTTCTTTATGGGGATGTTTAGCTTCTAAGAGGCACGGTAACTGTTTCTACTCTTTTTTTTTTTTGCCAGGTAATAAATAGAGAAAAGACTCAGTTACTCTTTCCTGCCTTCTGGTGCAAAGGGAAGGACGATGCTTAACTTTAGGGACTGTCTTTACATCGAGAGTTGCCTCTAACAAGTTTTCCCTGAATCCATGGGACCTCTTCAACCATGAGTACTGCGTCTAGCAGCAGTGATGGGAAAATACATATTTTCCCGCCTCTGCATCACTAGATAAACCAACAACGTGATGACATATGAGTTTTTCGTTAGACTTTATTTGGGAAAGGAAAATTCTTCAGTACCAAAGATGCCAGATTTGCCGATTTTCAGTGCATTCGGTTTTACAGCAAAAAATGTAATTTCATCGAAGAGTTCCCATCAAAATGATAGCCTCTGCACGGCGCCTGTAGTAAATATTACAGGAGGCAGCACATTTCAGATCTCATTTTATTGCATGCACTTGATGAGCACAGCCACAGAGTGAAACGATCACCAAATGAAAGGGAGAAGGAATGCTGGGGGGAAAAGCTCAGCCCTGGGCCTGCGTCTGGGCTACAGAAGTCCGGATCGTGGAGGGCGGGTGGTGGTGGGGACGACGACGGACCCAGAAGTTGGGGTCTTCGGACATTTCTCTCTAGGAAAAGGGCTTATTGCTCTCCCCTGATTTGCTCCATCCTGCCCGCAGATCTGCACGGGGAGACGCCGGTCGGGGCTCTGGGGGCCCGTCTGAGGGATGCTGCTTTCCCCAGGGGGACTGGGGGAGGAGGTGGGGGGTCTCGGCCTCCGGACACCGAAGCCAGGCAAGATCCCCGGAGAGCCGGGCAGGGTGGCACAGATGTGTCTGAGTCCCTCGGCCCTGGGGAGCAAGGCTGAGGGAAAGGGGTGCGCACAGGGGTGAAGGTCCCCGCCCTGGGTAGGAACTGGACTGTTCATAATGAAGGGCCTTTTCGATGTCTTGTAGCCGACGATAAAAACCTTCCTGGTCTCCTTCCCAGACTTTCCTGTACCCTACTTCTGAGCGAGAGATCGCCTTTGTGGATTACTTTAAGGAGATGGAAGTGGCTGCGGTACCGGCCGGGAGAGGAGGGAAATGCTGGGAAAGCACCGAGGGGGAGGCCGAGGGGAGAGGGGGAGCGCGGTGCACCCGGGCCCCACTGCTGCACGAAGCTGGTGCCCAGGCCAGCCCCAGCCCCTCCTGGTCACATTTGGGGCAAGGGAACGCCGCCCGTGCCCGTGTCCGCCCCTTCTGTCAGCTCCGGCTGGCACGGGAGCCACAGGTCCCGCAGCTCCTGCAGCATCCTCCCCAGGCCCGGCCGGGACAGCGCAGGGGTTCCCTATGGCTTCGCTTCCAGGTGTCATGTGTGACCGCCGAGCGCGGCTGCCGGCGAGCGGGAGCGCAGGACAGATCCCGAAGCCCTCCCGACAGTGCGGACCCATAACCGGCCCCGAAAAGCCTAAAAGCTCCTCCTCACTGTTCCACCTGCTCCGCTGCCTGCCACTCCTGAGATTAATGGGGAAAGAGGAAAGGAGTTTTTTATTATTATTTTACTTTATTCTTTTTTTTTTTAATTTTATATATTCCAGTCTATCCTATCCTACCCTATCCTACTCTACTTCATACTGTTCTATCCTATTCCACTCTATATTATTACATTTATTTTATTTTTTGAGGGAAATCCGTTTTTCAAGTTCATTTCATTTTGCCAGACCCCTCGGCCCTGTACCTCCGGTTTCAGGGCCTCCCACAGGAATAAGCAATAAGATACTTCTCCTCTCAAGACGCCTTTGGAGTCCTCCCGCTCTCCCAGTGCGGAGCAGGGGCAGCAGCACCAGGGCGGCCCCGTTGGCAAAGCGGGATGAGCGCAGCCGGGGTCTCCAGCGGGGAGGCAGGGAGAGCGGGGAAACAAGCTCTCAACTTTTGCGCCCCAGAGCAGCTTCTCTGCCCAGCTGGGAGGTGAATTCCCTGCCGATCCTCTCCCAGGGACTCTTCTTTCCCGGCCCGGGATGCGGCACCCCATCGCGGGATTCAGGGGAAGCGTAACCAGATGCCGACCGTTCGGGGTGTGTTTATCGTCTCCCCTTGACCCCGAATACAAGGATGATAATGTGAATACGGAGGGCGAACGCGGAGCAGAGCAGGATGCAGGGAGAGATCTTCACAGAGTCTTCCCGAAGGAGGATCTTCCCAATAATTTGACTTCAGGAATCTGTTTCGTCCCTCCTTTGGCTTTATCCCAAAGCAGGGAGATGTTTTTCGTTTTTTGGTGGTTTATTTATCTACTTTTTTTTTTTGTATTTATTTTTAGAGGTGTAGCTGCCTTTCCTGATCATCTGGAGAACGGAAAGAGGAAACAAGAATGCTTCCAGAGTATTTAGTTTCCTTCAAATAAAGATTTTACACTATTGGGCGTTGGGTTTTTTTTTTGCTAGCACTCCCTGGGGATGGATCAAACAAGGACTGGTCTTAAATTCACACACAAAAAATAGGTGACCATCCAAACTGAAAGCTATGCCCAGCTGCAGCGGCATCATGTAGGAAGTGCCTGAGTCTTGGCATTCCTTAATCTTTCCCAGGTTTGATTTTACAAAGACAAAGGTCTTTCAAGATAAGCTTTGATTCTTTTCTAATGCTCCATCCTCAGTCATTTCGTTGCTCTGGAGCCCTGTTCAGAGCCACCACAAAGGAGACTTCTACATTCATTTTTCTGTGAAAATCAATAGCAGAACAAGTGGGATATATCCCACGGAGGTGTGTCCTGCCCTCTGTGAGCATTGGCACAGAACTCCCCATGAAACGTCAATACAACTGACTTTCCGTATACAGTTTTAAACAGATTTTCTCCTCTAACTTCTGCACCTGCATCTTTATCCTTTTTCCTCACTACCGGGGCTCTGTAAAGCCCTTCTCCAGCCAAACATGTTTGTTATTACCCCATGTTTTGTTTTTACACTGATTTACCCTCCTCTTACTGCCCTTCAAATTGCTCCTCTGGATTTTTGTTTTCTTCTTAGAAAATGCTGGTGGCTGCTTCTGAACTTTGTTCTGTTCCATAGTACCGTCATATTCACAATATTTATTAAAAGGCAGGTTTAAATATATTGTATAAAAGATAGTAATGTATACCAGATCCTTCCGTTCTTGAAGCTGAGCTCTGTCTTTTGCCCTGCTTGGAGAGCCTTCTGGAGACTATAAAATACTATTTTGAGCTAATATTTAAGTAATCAGGAGCCTTAGAAGTCATAATAGTGTACTGCCAACAGAAAGCATACCAGTATATTGCCAACAGAGTTCCTTATCCCACAGAAAGCAAGAACCTAACTGTAACTTCTGTAGCAACAAAGATGCTAACCTGACTCTTCTGTGTCAAATTTAGAATATCACTGTCACCAAAGATTGGTATTGTCTCTGCTTGCACCACTTTGTTAGATGCAAACCAAAGGTCACCTTTTGGATAGGCTGTAACCTCTGGTTGCCTCCTGGCAACACGATATGTTGTTAAAGGACTTTGGCACTGGGGAGTTGCAAATCTGTTCATACTCGAAAAACCTCTGAGGTTTTGCATTTTGGAGCTTTTCCAGTTCTGTAAGACATTTAAGCCCAAATTTTATTACTTTCTGAAAGTGGTTTTGATTGCTTGGGAACTCAATAATGTCCATGTGAAATCTTACCTACGGAGTTCATCAGAGCAAGGAAATGCTGGAATTAACTTTGCAAATTTGCTCTTTATGACCATGTTTTTGGAAAGTCAGAACTACAAGGAATTAGTACTAGAAAACACAAGAGAAAATTAGAGAAGACTGAAATCATTGCCCAGACTTTGGTACTTTTAAACACAAACCAAATGTTTTTATGGTCTAGGTTTGAACATCAAGCAGAGTTAATTCAGATCTGATCCTATATATAATTATGGATAACATACAGGACCAAATCCAAGCCCCACTAATAGAGCCGCATGTTTGTGGTATCTGCATCTTTGTGAGGAGAGAAAATGAAGCTCAATGTAAAAACATTTGTATCACTCATCTAGATGAAAAAGTCTGTAAAATGTGTGTGGCAACATTATTTCTGTCCAAGAAATAGTTTGTCTTTTTTTTTTTTTTTTAAGAGACTTTTAGCTTACTTTTAAGAGATTTAATATGCAGATGCTTTCAGCAGGGATGGCCACACTCTTACTCCCAAACAATCCAAATGCATCCCTCCTGCCTGGGCCATATCACATCAGTCTTTAATTGCCTGGGGGCTGCCGAATAACCCAGATTCCCAATACATAGCAAACAAGATGCCCTGAGCTGTGGTCACACTCCCTGAGTCACTCTGGGCAATAGCTGCCCCAGATTTTGGTATGCATTCCAGATTTTCACAGGAACCCCCAAATCCTTTTGCACTGCAACTCGCTTCCAGAGCACTGGATCCCTCCCTGCTCATCTTTCCAAGGTACGTGCCCTACGGTTCCTAGCCTAATGGCATTTTGGCGTGCTGTTTGCAGAGTTTGGAAGCTTAGCTGCCCTCATACTGATCAACAGGAAAGATTCTATGGGATAACGGAAATCTGGAGAACATGAGGGGTGAAAGATGTGGCTTTGTTTAAACTGGGGGGGGGGGAGGAGGAAGAGCAGGGGATAATAGTTTTCTACATGCAAAATATTCCTACAAAGTTGCTGGTGATCACTTGTGACCAACTGAAGGACAATGAGAAATCACTTAAATCTGCAGCAAAGAAAACCAGGATCAATTTTAGAAACAAAGACTGCACCTTAAAGAGGTGTCCAAGAAAAGGGTTTGGTAGAAATCCCAGAGCTTGTGCTCAGAAATGTAGGTTAGAAGAAATATCCAGAAGAGATTATCTAAAGTGACTTACTTAATTTCCACACAGGGGGTTGGATGGTGGGAGAGTGGCCTGGATAATTTCTTGAATTCTCTTTTAGTGCTTCACTGCCACAAAGCTCTCATCCCTGCAGGCAAGGCAACTATTCAGCTGTCTGACAGCTGATGCAGGACAGAGATTAAACTCAACTGAAGACTGACTATGGTGGCAGAAATATGTTGATTCATCTGGAATTCAGGCTCTTAGTTCACACCCAAATCCCTGGCAGGGCCACTGCTGACTTCAGTAGCTCAATATCAGGCCCTTAACTGTCAGTTGCTGCCATGTCCATTTTGCTGTGTTTTAAAGAAGCGTTGCAAGATTGGCCTCTTACCAAATCTATTCCAGCTCTGTGAAATACAGTGGCTATTTCAGCATGAGCTGTCTGCTAGTCAGAGATCAGGGGGTACAGAAGGTGGCTAGGCTATTCAGTTCACATCTGTATTACTAAATGGAAGTATCAACCTTTTCATTATGCCCTTGATTGTTTTATTAGAATAATCTTAATCCAGGTGTTGGATCCTGGAGTTACTGCCTGAGAAATGGCCTTAGTAGTGCAGAAAGGGTATGAAATTGACCTCCTTATAGGAAAGAGGCATGCATTTTTACTTCAACCATGAAGATTACTTGGAGAAGCACCCAAAGGAGGGAGCACTGTACTGTTTTCCTAAGTTTTGGTCATGGAGGACACTTATTGCACATACAAATGAAAATGATGTGATCAAGAACAGAGCGGTAAAAGACCATAGAACCATAGAACAGTTAGGGTTGGAAAAGACCTTAAGATCATCTAGTTCCAACTCCCCTGCCATGGGCAGGGACACCTCCCACTAAACC
>JASSUY010009089.1:0-25943 GCA_032466535.1 Forpus xanthops | reverse complement strand
TGATCTTAAGGTCCTTTCCAGCCCTAAATTTTGCTTAACACCCCCCCCCCCCCCGTGGAATGGATTAAGTAGGAAATCAAAAGCAAAACAGGACACATTCTTGCATGAGCAAACACTATGTTAAGTAAAGTTCATACTAAAATAAAGAAGGTGAATCATGTAAGAAAATAGGACTTTCACGTAATTGTCAAAAAATATTTTCTTTTTTTGAATATGTGTTTATTTAAACCTCTTTTTTAATATCCATGAGAGCACTAAAGGTGCCTAGGAAAATAAATCATGTGAGAATTTCAGTACTGGCTGCTTCAGAGCCCAGAGGAGGTTTGGACAATGCTTTGGAAAAGTGAAGTGTTGTGGAAAATATTACAGTGTTGTAAAAGAAGTAATAGTTTATTAAAAATAAGGACTCCAAAAATGAAATGATGTGTGGTCTGGCAAAATGTTTTCTTTTTAAAGTTATGCACCCTTCTCATCCAAAAATATGCCAGAAGGATGCAGAGCTGGTTGAGGACTAGCAGCTGTAAATGACTGCTGAGCACAACAGTTGGAGGGAGTTAATGCAGATCTGCCCTTAGCACTTCTCTGATGCAGATAACAGCCTTTCTCTCTATGAGTAGAATAATATAGAAACCATTTTCAGAGAAATTATTTATATCTTTTAGGATTTATTTTAGAAGCAGTTACCAGTATTTACTGCTCTGTGAAAAGTCTGAAAATAAGCTGTTAAGTTACACGTAGTCATAACACCAATGATTTGTATTATTGCCTTGTTTCAAGATAACAATCTCTGCCCCTAAGCATGAGTATATGCTGCTGTTGTGCCCTGCCATGTATCACTGGTGCTATGAGTAGAGACCTTCTAAACAAAACCAGAATCTGAGCCACCATGAACACTTATCCCCTAAATTGCACATCTGAAGTACAAGCCCACAGGAAGATTATGTAAAACAAATCCATAGCTGTGGTCCTGCACAAAGACAGCACACAGCTGGTTTGTAGAGCTGAGTGCTGATAGCACCATGGCAGAAGAGCAGGAAACATTGTCGAGCCCTGCAGCACTCAATGAACAGATTAGTGTCACCTGAGTCCTTTACAAAAGCTATTCTCACTTAAACTGTAGCTGCTATGAATGTGCATTGGTGTGTTGAAATATTTTGTGTAAAGCAATTTTTAGTTTAAAATTGGACGAATTTCCTCCAAAAATTCCATACAGAAAAAGGTCTGGTCCTTGTTTTGTTTTGAAGATGCTTGTCAAAAATAGTTTTACATGACTTTGGAAGTCTTGCAGATTCCTGTTGATCTTCACAAAGATTGCACTGTGGCAAAGCAATTGGCATGCTGGTGCAACACAATTTTGAGCACTTCATTAAACAAATAGGAGTATGTGATGAAATTAAAGGAATGATGCATTTCCAGAGCCTGAATTCCAGAGCTGGAGCTGGGGTATCTCACACACAAAGAAGTTTATTCCTTATTTCTTGAGCTTTCCAGCACAACCAGCTGTGGCAGGAGTTTTAGATGAGAATCTGATAAAAACTGAATGAGGGCAGAAGGGGATTATGAAGTGGAAGAACTGTTCTTTAGAGCATAAAGGGGTACCCTAAATAATTGACATAAATGGCTGCTGTGTCTGAAGACAGCAGGTGCTGAGTGGGCTAGATATATATCATTCCCTAAATAAAATGCATGTCAAGAAATAAAATTAGACAGTCATCCTGAAAGCTTATTCTTCTAGTGATGGTATTAAAAAGCCGGCTACATCTTTTCTGTCATCCAGAGTTAATAAAAAATTATTACATTCACGAGCAAAATAATAAAAAATATCTCAAACTTTCAGACAAGCATCAGCTTCTTTATCTCTGCTTTGCAAAACCCAGTTGTTTCAAAGCTGCAATTGTAAATGCAGCACCTCTGACTTCAGCTAAGTCACATAGCCAGATTAAGTAACATCATAGTTGAATTGCAAATAAATCTTTTTCCAGAAGTGAAGACTTTGTAAAGAAAATACAAGAGGTTTTGGGGATGGCTGTTTTTGTCTGCTGCTGATACCAGCTTAGGCCTGGCATTGCAAAACAGTCTAAACTAGCACAGCAATCCTTTATGGGTTTTCCTCAGTTGGAAGACAAAGAAAGAATTCAGCAAGTCCGTTCTAGGCTGATTTGCCCTCTGTATCCCTGAATAACTGATGAAGATACTTGAACAAAATAATCTCCAGCTGAAGCTTCAAGAGCAATGAAAAACTGGCAAAATATTTTTTAACTTATTTGATTAAGCAATGTTCAATAACATCAGTGGGATTCCAGTGGGTGCGTTTGTCCTTGTTATGAACTGTGATACTCTGGGGTCTTATCAGGCAGTTCTGGCCACAGGCCCTGGCTGTTGGCACTGTTCTTGCTCAAGTGAGAATGGCAAAATCCAGCCAGCATCACAATGCTATACCCCCAGATACAGCTGAAAATGAATAGGGGTGGCCACAGTCATGCCATAACGTACACCGTGTACAAAATTATGAGCTCCACTTGATCCTAGTACAATCAATGTCTATACAGGAATGGCATCACTCCAAACATGTTGGTGACAGTACCACTGGCAAAGGCCTCATGCTCTCAACAGCCTGGATGCACACTGACGTGTGATTACCACTCCAGTCTGCCCTGTCTTCTTCATCATTGTACAAGTTCATTTGTGTAGGAGTTTGGGACCATCTTACAACAGGTCTAAGGCTTGAGCACATGAGATGATAGAAAACTTTCTTTTGCCCTTTAGTTCAGAAACATTTAAAACTAAACCTAATAAACCCTTAAAGATGTTGCAATTGACAATTTTTTAGTCATCAATCATTATAGCTATGGACTTCAAGGCATAGTGAGAGGCATTTTTTCAACACCAAATTATCACAATTTAGGCAAGGAAAAAGGGAAACTGTGCCATGTTCCCTAAACCACCAGTCACAGTGGTTTGGGTTATAGCCAGAAAATTCATTTAAGTATACTGTGAGAATCTGAAGAGAGCTGCAGGCCTATTTTTAGGAAGAACTTTTTACTTTTTTAAGTAAAATTTAGGTTTCAGTGCATTAGAAAGACACATTATTGTGTCAAACTGTTAGTGTTCTTCTTTTGTCTGGTTTTTAGATAGTTCTAATGCTGCATATCTAGCTCTTCTCCCCCTTTATGATTCACTATTTCCTGCACTACTTTCCTGTTGCAAACCTATGTTTTATGGATAGTAATTAGCTAGACTTCACATAATTTCTTTATATGCATTTCAAGTCTTTCTTCCATTTTCTGTATGGTGAAATTGTAAGCATCTTTTATTTTATACTGATTTTACGTCTAATAAAAACATGAAGTGATAAGGCTATTGTTATAAAATTAATGAAATGAGGTCCTCCTGTAGATAGCAAAGAAGTGGAAGAAATTAACATAAAAGTCTCATGAAAAGAGTTATTTTGCTGTATAAAACAGCTATTTTGCAGCCCCTACACTCGTAATCGCACTTCAGAGTACAAGCCCAAAGAATTTACCATTTCATTTCAGATGCAATTTAGAGCTTGCTTGCAGGAGGAAAAGGCTTTTGAAGGATGCAGTTAGGGGACATGTTACTTGCTGATGCCAGGGGATCAGGTTGCATGCTGGACTTCAGCAGTCCAACAGCTTGCTGCAGATAAGCTCTGTTGCAAAAAATGAGCTTTAGGTTGCCAATCTGCATTGCTCAGCCACAGCAGTAGTAATGTAGAGCACATGGAGGACATTTTGAGAGATAAAGGATAGTGGAGGAGAAATGAAGGGTAAATTTTCCTGAGGTGGGGACAGATCTGATATGAAACAGAAATTTTTCCATCTTTTTAAGGAAGGGTGACATAGCAAGCACTGACTTATCAAGCACCTCTGTTCTTTCAGTGGAAAGACAGCTTTAAAATTACTTTAATAATGTCCAGTACCAACATCCTCAGTCCTTGTTACAGTTTCCAAAGAGTGACTAGCTGATACTGGGAGTTGTTAGGAGTGAATGTCTAAGCTATGAAAATAAGCGATTAAAGGATTAAAGGGCAAGCTAGGACTGTTTGCTCAGTCAGAATTTCTGCTGATGACAAACAGGAGGTTTTGCCTATGCGAGGCCATCAGGATTTGGACTTGTAATTTATAAAAAGAATTAATGGATGAGATCAGAATCTACTCCCAGTTACACAGCAATAAATCCAGAGTAAATTTAATCACTGACATCATTGGAGTTACTCTGGATTTACACCAATTTCAGTGAGAGCTTATAATAGCCTATTGAGAATTTAAATTTCATGCCTGAATGTGCAAGAGTGAGAATTGGCTGAGCTATGCAGAGCTCAGCAGAGATAGTTGTGTCCAAAGATCACACTGAAGAGGAGTTTTTTGCTGCTGTTCTTATTGAGCTTCTTGCACTATTAAATTCTGCTCCTGTTCCAGGTGTATCTGTAAGAATGAAAGACTTGGAACTACAAATGGACTATAAATTGTTTACTGTTCCTGATCTTACTCTCAGGATAATATCCAAGGGCCCATAGTTATCAATTCTGCATATTCCATGGATGGGTTAGGTAACCCACTAGGCTCTTCAAATGTCAATCTGTTCATTCCTAGAATCTGTTGTACCAAATATATACAGAATAGTCCTTAACATATTGTTGGAACACTTTGTACTGGTGTATTTATTAAATACTTCAATAACCAGGGGGCACACTTACCTTGCTTCCCATGCTTGCAGATAAACCCTCTGTAAGTTTTTGAAAATCGAGCTCTCCAAAGAAGAAAAGCAATGAACAACCTATCTGGAATCACCTGTACTCTTCAACTCAATGCCAGCTGAGGATGCGAGGAATTCAAAATCAAGACCATTGCAGCTGGATGTTCACATGCATGTGTGTCATACAAGATGGGAGCCAAGAAAGGATCATCTAGCGAGGTACCCCTGTGAAATAAGATATCTCTATCTCTATAACGTGTCTGATTTCCATATATCTATTTTTTCCTCCTGTTATCTCTAATATGTAGAGGCAGCTGTAAGCTGAACAGAGAAGAGTTTTTTTTTTAGACAATGCCATTTGTGCCTTAGAAATTATTACCCTGAATTGAAAACCCAATTCATACGCTGTTTTTTTTTTTTTGTTTGCTGATGACCATCAGAATATTACTGCAATCACATGCTGAATTTACAAAGCACCTAGTAAGATAATATGGCCAAAAGAAGTTAGTCACAGCACCCATTTAGATTTCTTTCTGAATTTCACTAAGCATGTATGCACCTTAGGCAACACTGTAAATCTTTTCCCTGCCCTGTTCTTAACCATTAAGAGAAAGTGTATTTTCCCTAAGGAACCTGAAGTCTGACATTCCTGAGGAGGTAGAAAACAGTTGAGATTTCTTCCCTCAAAGTCACTAAAATTAAGGATGGGCTGTTGTTGGGGGGGTAGGGTGGGGGAATTCAAAGAAGCATCTTCTTTTCTTGCTCTAGTGTGGCTCAGCAGTTGACTTGGTTTCCCTAACCAGCCCTGCTTCAATTTCCACGATCTGGTTAACATTTGCTTTTATTTTTAATAAATATTTTCTTTGAGAAAAATTATTCTTGGCTGCAGTTCCAGTCCTTTGCATTCTGAAGCAGCAATTAAGCAATTAAATTAAAGCCTGTAAATAGCAAATGTTTCCATTATAAAACCACTAGCAGCTCCACCTCTTTCAAAAGTAATGCGATAAAAATGCCTCAGAAATTCTTTGAAATCAGATCTCTGACAAGTATCTAAGCTTCATCTTTAAGACAGTGCAAAGAACAGAGGTTATGCAAAATCTGTGTATTCCTTCCAAACCAGAAAGTGCTCTGGTTTCCCAGCTATTCAGATTACCTTTGCAAAGTTTTGATTAGTTTTACTGTACTTAAGGCAGTACTGATACTCAGGTGCTTCATTGCCATCGACTTTGGTTTTGATCACTTGAGGAAAATACATGTTAATTTTCTTGTTTCATCCCATCTACTTTGTGGTCTTTGGCATCTCTTTCATTATACCCCAGATGTAAACAGATTCTAGCTGCACAGCTTCTCTTCTTTTGGTTCTGCTTTTTTAAAACAGCAGCATTTTTGGCTTTGGCATCAACATGAGAATAATTACCATGTGGTCTCCATTTGCTTGTAGGTTGAAGACCCCCACCCTAGATCAAATACAATTTCAGTTGACTGAAACAGCATTTCCCAGCAAATGGAAATGATGCATATCTGGCAACTTTTCAGTGTAAAATGAGTCATCAAAACACACTGAGAGTAAGCATCTTCACCCTTCCTACCCCCAGCTCTTAATCCACTAATGGCTAAGCATGGAATAAAGCTCCATCTTCAGTATGTATACAAAATATGTGGGGACACAAAGATAAACACTCGACTGTGAGGGAGTCATATAATGAAAAAACCACATAATTTGAATCAGATTGGGCTGGAATTAAAATTGCAAGAAACTCTTTGCTAGAGCCAAACTGTGGAGAGTAAATTCACTTTTTTCCTAAAGTTGTTTCATCTTCTCTCCCTCTCCTCTCATCCTCCTTTCAGTGTTGTTCTGTATTATCGTTTGTTTGGGTTCTGATTGTAAGAAAAAGAAATAAAAAATAAATTTAAGAAAGAAAGATGAAAGAAAGAAAACAAAAACAAACAAAAAGATTGCAGACATCCACTACAATTCATACTGCAGGCAAAAAGTAAAATTTAAGAAAGAAAATGCTTCAATGTTTCTTGAAAACTCTCAATGATGAAATATAATCTACTCCAGGAACAGAAGTCAGAGGTGGTCCTGTAAAATTTTAAAGTGACATTTGGGTCAGTATATATAATCAGTGTATGGAAAAGGGAAGGGAAGAGTGCAAAAAGCTTGAAGCTCAGAAAGAGAAATCAGGAACATACATGTGCCACTTAAAAAGCTGAAATTTATAAAAAATTCTTGGCATGGATGCCTTAGTCTGTGGGCAAGCACATGACTACTGTGTTAGACTCACATAGAAATTCATTAGTGAAAGCCAGCAGAGCAGTGCCATCCCTGTGGATGACTCCCAGTTCCTAAGGAAGGACTGAGCGGGTGTCAGCTGATGGTAAAAAATGTGGTCATGAGAGCAACACTCGACAAACAAGTCATGGTCATGGATGGTGTTTCTAGCTTCCAGCTTCGTCTGAGTTCATTATCAAGGCTGTGATGAACCAGTTCTGTAACTCTTCAGGCTCCTGAAAGCTCTGATAGTAACTCAGGCAGAGAGGTGTGCAAAAGCTGAAGTGGTCATAGGCTGCTCCAAGTGAGGAAGGAGAATCAGCGGTCCTGGCTGATCCTTATTTTTGTCAGCCACACTTAGACCTTTTGTCTATTTGACATGCCTACTGACTTTAGTCTTTAAAAAAGAGGTCTCATTCTGCTTTGCATCAGAAGTCCTATTGCCTATTCAATAGTTACGTAAACCTGCAGCACTCTGAAAGGAAGGCTCAGTTGTGGAGTCTTTGGCATGTGATGCTTTTCTTTTATATTTGCCTTTTTACACTTGGTCAACATAGCCATAGAACTTACTAAAACTCATATTGGTGAAAGCAGAAAATAGGCATTGATGTATGATTTGGTCTCTCCTTTAGAGCTCATTGGCAAGTGTGGGGAAACTGTTCAATAAGTGATATACAGACCTCAGTATGTCACATATACATACATACATATATACACATATATACTTCACTATTATCCAGCATCCGTAACAACTGCATGCACCCAAAACCTTGTGGTGGTGAGCAAAAAGTGTAAGAAAACTGGGGCTACTGATTCCCCATCTCTGACTTACATCTTCTTTTGCAGACCAAGGTGCCCTTTCCTGGTACTGGCTCTGAGGGAAAGAAAAGCTGTGTAGCTGCATTAGTGTAGTGCCAACTTCAAGCTGATGCACTGTACCTCTCAGTGAGATCTTCAGATGGTGTCGTTGGCCCAGTGCCACCGAAGCCAAGACAGCAGTGCCAGCAAGCAGGGCGTGCGATTTGGCCTTGCATTTTTTATATGTGTAATTGGTGTAGACTATGAGATAGGAGCTGGTGATCATCTGAATTGAGAAGCTGAGCATCTTAAAAGAGTGCAGAAAATGCATTTGTATAATTTTTTTTAAAAAGAGAGAATTTATTTATTTTTTTAATCCCTTCTTGTCTTTACCTTTTCCTAATCTGTAGACGTCTTCTCCTTTAGCTGGCAAACACGAGTTTACAGGCACTTTGATTTTTATTTTATTTTTTTTTTAAACATAAATCTCTGTGCTTTATTTGGAAATTACATATGTATTTTTAAAATGTTTATCTCCTTGAAAGGCATGATTCTGCCTCACAGGACACTGGCATTTCATGTTTTCTCTTGTTATGGCTCACACTCCGTGTCAGAGCTATAAAAGCTGCTACTGTTAATTCACATTTGAGGAAGGAACAAAGAGACCTTTCTGCAGCCTGTGCACCTGGAATGTGAAGTGAGAATAGGGACTTCAGCAGCCTGCTTCTGCCAGGTGGCAGTTCCTTGCTACACCACAAAAGCAAGGAAAAAGTCTAGGAAAATACTAAAAGTTTGACTACATTATATTTTAAAGCATTGACCTTGTTTTATGTTGACTGCAAGTTTCATTTTTAGATTTAAAAGCCATACTGTTTTGAATTGCTTAGCCATCCATCAACACAAAGCAATGGAATTGTCAGCTCCTGTAGCATTTTGCAATGCTAAGCTACGCTAATTGCAAAGTTTCTGTAGCATTTGTGTTATCATGATGCAAAATGCAGACTATTCTTTTAACAGGCAGAAAAGGAAAAGCTCCCTTAATGGGTTTAGATGAAACAAAAAGATATTAAAAATGCATTTGTGTTTCTGCCAAAGCTAAATACAACAGTTACTTGTTTCCTCTAACAATACTTAACATTCATCTTTTTTTCAAGGACTTTGTAATATTATGCAGCTATCACTTAGACAGTACTCTGAGCAGATCAGGTAAAAGAAATATGTAGAGAACAGTTGCCCTTGCTTACCCCTAAGAAGCATTGCGATAGCAAAATCTGAGGCTACAATATTTTAAAGTGTAGTTGGATTTATTCAAGTTTTATCTTCTGTTACAAAAGTATTATATACTTGAGCTGATGGTTTTGCACTATGATATTGGAAATAGCATCTAGCTTATGTTTCTTTTGAACTGGAACTGAAAAGACCTTACATTTCAAAAAAAGGCCAGAAAAACTTGCTATGTGGTTTTAGAAAGCATGATTGAGATCTGGCAGATACAAAGATCTAAGAACTGTCCTGGAAGCTCTAGCAAAAGACTTACTTCAGTTTTTAGGAGATTGATGGCTTTCATGACTACAGAAAAATTAGAAAATAAAGTCTTTGCATAAATTAAACTTCAGGATTGGCTCCCCAACACCTTTTTGGAACCAAAGTCAGAGAAACTTCTGAATCCACAGAATTAACATTTCATGTTATGCTCAAAAAGTTGTGCCAATGACTTTTATGTCTTCATGATCTAACTGCTGTTTTTTATATTCTAAATCCCCTTTCAGGCAATAAAACTCTCCCAGTAATTCAAGTGGAAGTAAAAGTTAGCTAAAACCGAATACATCTCATCATTATCTTCAGCTTCATTTCCTCCAAATCATCAGATAAATATAATCTTTCTCTGTTTACTTTCTGTACTTGAATGGAGTTGCTTAGATCTTCTATCAAGGCTTGATTCTGACTGCTTTTGAAAGATGGATTGTGGCTTTCCTCATTGTCTTCTACTTCACAGAAACACAGATGTATTATTTTAACAGCCTTTTTTTGCCCTTCTGGACACATAAAGTCCACCTGCTCTTCTGTGACTCTTCTGTTTTTCAGAGGCTCTAATTTGTACCTGGGTTGGAATAGTCCCTGGGGGATAACCAGGTGCTTGGGAGTAGATCATGTACCATGTACATGCTTCATCACCAACAGGCTGTTGAATATGAGGTAACTAGCTTTGTGTAAATGGTGTCCTCACTAGGATGGGAAATCTTCTGTTAGAAAATCTGTCTGCCTTATATTTTTATATAGCAGGGACAATGTAAAACGTGTGAAATTCCATATGCAGCTGGTAAATATATTTTAAAACAGTCTGAGCATCATTTGTACCATGGAGATTTAAAAAAAAAAATCCACTTAATAAGCAAGTTCATTTCTCCTTCCCTTCCTTCCACCTACTTCTGTCTCTTTGAAAGTATCAGTCTTCACATTTAGCTGCTAAAGTTTGTTACTTCAGTATGGTTTGGTCAAATCTGATCAGGTGTGATGTGATGTTCAGATTCTCTCTGGGTTCATATATTTTTATTTATCCTGTTTTCTTTGTCCCACTCCATGCACTTATAGTACAAACAAAAAATCTCTTCAGCGAGTCTTGAAATTGTTTTAAACTTCCCATATACTTCCCTTTTGCCCATATACTGCCTCTTTCATAATTTAAAATTACTTCCTGCTAATCTCCTAATTTTAGCAACTTCTTTCCTGCCTTTTGTTCACTTCTCAATCATAGAGTGGTTTGGATTGGATCGGACCTTAAAGTTTGTCTCGTTCTAACCCCCTGCCATGGGCAGGGACACCTTCCTCCAGACCAGGTTGCTCCAAGCCCTGTCCAACCTGGCCTTGAACACTGCCAGGGATGGGACAGCCACAGCTTCTCTGGGCAACCTGTTCTAGTGTCTCATAATCCTCACAGCAATGAATCTTTTCCTTATATCTAATCAGCCACCATGTTCTCCTTTGTCTTGAAAATAATACAGGCCCATGAAGAGTCAGGCAGTCCTTTAAGTCAGTGCAGTAACTTATGTGGGAAACTACATAGTTCCACTATGATAGAGGTCTCTGTCGCACAGCCCACCCAGCAGCACTCTGTTTGCCACTAGGATGGCTACAAAATTTTCCCTTTGCCAGTTTGGGTTTCACCACTATTTGTTGAATATGTTTTCATGTAATTCCAGATGCCTGTCTTCTCATTATCACCATTTGGATTTTCTATGTCCTTGATGCTTTTGTTCATCCCTTACTTCTACCCCACTTCCTCTTTACATGCTTTTGTCTCTTCAACATCCCTATTTTCATGCACTGTTCATGAAAAAAATCTTGCCTCAAGCAAAAAGCTTAAGCCATGATCACAAGAAGCCTAAGTATGCTCATGGTCTTGTTGTTACTATTTTTACTTCACCATTCGTTCAGTGCAAATCCTATCAGTTATGCAATGTCTATATATATTTTGTATACTCTCTCTGGAAAGTGTCTACAGAGTACCCAGCATACCTTCAGGCACTGTGTAATTTAGAGATCAGTATAAATGAGAACAAGCTAAAAAATAGTAGCATGCTGCCTTTTTTTCCTACTTGGAGATTATAACATCTTGCTTTTCTTGTCACCAGTAGCTCATTTATTTTTGTTAATCTTTCTACTAGGTATAGCAGAGGGTCTCCCACTGTAAGGCTACTTTTCTAGTACTGGTCACAGTAAAATAGTGTCTCATTTCATCCTCTGTTCTGCTTTTGTGATTTACAATATTGCTTTCCAAGGCCTACAGAAATTCAGTGTACACATGCATGTTTTATATATTCATATATGCGTGTGTATCTAAATACAGATGTGTGTGAGCACACACACACAAGAAAGAAAGGATGGAAGGTGCAAAATAAAAAGGTTGGAAGCCAGACTGGTCAGGCACTTGGCACAAAGAGTCACAGCTATCTACTGTGTTTCAGTGCATAGCACCCAAGGCATCTATTCAGCACAAGAAAGCACCTGATGAGTAAAAAGCAGAGAGGTGTAACACAGAAAGAGAAGATGAGACAACCTTCACCAGCTGCTTTTCACCCCTTTCTTCTCCAGTGTCAACACAAAGAATCAGGCAACAAAAGCAGATTGCAAAACAATAAACATAATTTACCCCTGTTAATCCAGTTCTTTCCCTACTAAAGGTCCATGCAGCTTTACCATGAAGACCTCCTTCTTTGACTGCCAGACAGACTAAATCAAACGTTTTCCTGCAAGTGACCACATTTACAAATGTCACATAACTGAACTAGGAGCCTGTTTTCAGAGAAAAAGGATTTAAGTTTTGGATCTTTGTATTAAAGCCAACAGAAAAAAAGTGTCTTTAATTTTAGGTCTAGTCAGAATGGTGGAAACCAGCATCAGACTGGACTACTATAGCTTTGTTATGTTTAGTTGGGAAATACTGGTATTTGTATTGACCATTTTTTTTTTTTTTTAGCAAATCACGCATTTTAATTTAGAAATATTTTACTCTTTGGACTAGAAACATATGTAGAACTACAGAAAAGCTCAATTCACCAACACAACAGCCTGCAAGCTAAAATAGACTGGCACCAAATTAGAGTAATAGACTGAAAGTAATAATTGCTTGACCTGTAGGTTAAAGAATAAAGAATAAGAGATCAGCTCCAGTTATAAGCTGTAAAGCTTCAAAAGCTTCCAATTGAATCTTAAGACTCATAGGTTATTTTAAAAAATAAAATTTAGTTTATAAGACTTATTAGCTTGGAAACAGAGTGGTAATAAATAAAGACTTGTGGAGGTGAACTGGGACTGAATATATTTCCCTTAATATATATCAGTCAAAGGAACTTTTGCCACTTCTGTGATTATCAAAAACAATGAAAAATTTCCAAGGGAAGCAGAGGAAGCTGCAAGCTTTAGGAATTTAAAGCAGGAATGCATGTGTATCTGGCTATACATTGGTTTTCTTGGCTCATACGCTGAGAGAAAGGTCACCTCTAAATCCTGCTGAAGGACAGAGGGCAGGTTAATAGGCTGAAGATATCCTACTCCACCTTCTCAATCCTGTTAAACTTTGCTCAAAAAATCAGTTGATTTGCATACTACTCCTTTAATTGAAAAATATTTTACTTCCCAAGGTGAGCACATGCAGACCAAAGTAGACATGCTTTAATTTTTATTATTGAATGCAAATTTACCTAATTTACAAATACCAGTCATAGATGTGAATTTTTAGTTGGGATTTATTCCATGAATAACATGGACAACTTGTGGTGTTGGCAATCTGAGAAGGATCGTGACTAAATGATACATTTGCACAATAAATTCCCCTTTAAAAGTAGAGAGCTCAAACACTTGGGAAGGATGAGGGAACGAAGGAAAACAAATACTGAACATTTTAAAAATAACCTGTTTCTCCCTCTTTGACACTCCTTCTCACCCCTCTGTTAATGGCTGTTTCCCCTACAGATGCCAGATATAAACCTCTTCCTGTGTACAACTTCCTGGGCACCCTCCATGGCCTGACGCTGGAGGCATTGGGGTTTCCAAGTGACTGAGACACAGCTAGGCAGTATAGCAGTTTTTCTAGCAATAGGAAAGTGTCCAAACAATGATACAGAAGTTCTCAGTTAGGACATATAATCCACTTTTCCTAGGAAGCCTTCAGGTTAGGAAAAATAGGTTACTGAGCTCACGCATCTGGAGCTTATTTACAGCTCAGCTGCGAGGCGTATAAATGAAGAAAGCAAGAAGGGTGTCTTTTACGGTGGGAGAAGAAAATGGAAATATAGGTGCTAAAGTAGGCGACTAAGCTTTCATCTGGGTAAGAGGAGAGCTTTGCAGTGTTTTCATTTGAATGATGGAGAAAAGGAAAAGTGCATGCTGCTTTTTTTTTTCTCACATTTTATTCCAGTGAATGGAAGAAAGAAGCTTTATCAAACCAGGGAAACTTTCAGGATAGCATTAAACTGCACAAGAAGAAAACAAGTGCTATTTTCTATATCTGAGTTTAGAACTCACCCAGTGCCATTATATTTTTTTTTTTTTTGATAAAAGTTATATGCTTTATCTGGAGTCATGTAATATTAAGCTTGGCTCTGTTGATGGTGTACTCTTATGATGGAAAGATTGAGACAGTTTTTAAAGATATCATAGCCAGGTGAAGCAAAGCTGAAATTTGCTTTCACTTGAACACAATATTCAAGTGAGGCTCATGAAGTGAGGCATTGGAACACTACAAAAAGAATGAAAGATAAACCTACTGTAATTCTATTTCTCCTTAATAGACAAAATAATCTATAGGTTCTCATTTTTAGTGTAATTTCAGTTTCCATCTGCATGTTTCTACACCTCTTTTCTATTTAGTGTATAGAAATTTGTCTCACTTCTATGGTTTCATGTGCACAGACAAACATCCATTTGCTTGTTTTGGTCACTGCATTCTCCTGTATCAAATAACACACCAGGAAAAGAAAACCTGAGGAAGAAGATTTACATGTGAAGTGCATAGTCACAAATAACTTGAGATTGAAATGTTAACCACAGACAACCAAATTTAAATAAATGGTATTTTTTGATGTGGTCTTATTACAGACCTGAATCATCCCTTAGAAAAATATTAAGATTGTGTTTATGCTTGGTGGCCACAGACATGCCCAGTTTCTGTGGCTCTAGAAATATGAGATGCTTCTCTCCCTTCTCTTTAGCCCCTGTCCCCCTTTCTTTTCAGCCTCCTGCTTCAGCCTATTACATACACTTGCCCTTCATTTTTCTCTTTTTAATTTCTCTTTTTTTTTTTTTTTTTGACCTGGCTTGTGCATCCAGCTACCTATCCTTCTGTTAAATACCTAATTTACTTCTGTAAATACTTGTTATCTATTTCTGCTCCTGGTGCCTCCCCAGAGAGTTTTCTTCTTGCCTCACATCATCTTTTTTTTCCCTTTGTTCTTAACTGTCTGTGTTTCTCACCCTCTGCATTTAATCAAGTACCACCCTCCTCCACTGAGCTCATTGCCAGAAGCACAAAGGTAAGTTAAGCACAAGAGACAACATTTAGTTTCAACATTAAGCATCAAAATAGTGGTAGTAGCTGTTGAAAGCTAAAAAACACATGAGTTGCTGGCTAGGTACCTATGCTACACTCCTTGGTAACACGCATATTCTACAGTGAAGGCCTGTGAATTCTCCCATAGCCAAGCTGCATCAAGATTTTTCTTGCAATAATTAGAGATATCCCAGGCCCATCTCTACGATCCAATTATAAGTCGCTTCTCCACAGTATGGAAGTGCAACAGGTTTCAATGAAGCAGAGGTAAGAACATACCCGATATGGAGAAAATAAAGAGATTGTTTCATATTTCAGTCTTGGGAAAAGAGAAGTAATGACAGATGAAACTTTATAAGAAAATTCAACTGAAATAAAGTACAACTAATGTTTTTGCAAAAATTTTAACAAGTAAAAATAAAATCTCAACACACAAAAAACGACTTACTTCTACGTATGTTCTGCAATAAAAGGGATGCTGGTGCTGCACAGTGCAGCCCTGTATAGGTAGTTGACATAGTTCAGAGTAGGTTTCAGTGGCAGAAGCATGACAATCACAGAAGCACGTCTCTCTACCTGGACTCACACTCTGTGCTTCCTGATGTCCTGAGTCTTGAAGAACAAAGAACTTTTTCTCAACTATAAATTGTTTCTGTGTGAACATTATGCAGTAATGAAGCAGGACACTGTGGGTGAGATTTATTTGACCAAATGAAGGTATTATAACTGAGCTGCTGTATGGATTTCTTTTATGGTCAGTGAGCAAGATTATAATTTCTAGAGTGTGACTCACCTCAACCTACTCCAGATATCAACATCACAGTCTAGAACTACCTCTTTTTTCATTGACGTTAAAGAAAGCTTATGGTGACTAGCTCAGATGTAGTGAAGAATGGGGTTGATTGAAGAATAGGGTTGTAAATGAGTAACCTCAAGGATGTTAGGCTTTGTTAGCAACTATAGAGAAAAGGAAATTACTAAGATAAGCTTTGCCAGAACCACCTGGTGGTTATTGATATGACAAGGATCCTAAAACAAAGTGATGAAGAAATAACCACGAGGGGTCTGAAAGCCCACTACCACAATTTTGTGTGCATATGGGAGCTGTTCTCTAAAAGTATGATGTAATGTACGTAATCTAATGAATATGTATGTTTAACAACAATATAATCACAGCCTCATTGGTGCTTGGGTGAGACACACTTGGAGGAGTGATCCCATGTCTCCCAGCACCGCAATAAAGAATACCTGCTTATTAACTTAGAACTTTGTTGGCGAGTTTCTGGAGATTTCTCCAAATCGGTAGACATCAAAAGTGAAAAGAGATAAGACCCCATCTTCCATCTGCAATACAGCAGTTCAAACTGGAAGATGACTTTTACTCTTTGCAAACACACAGGAATCATGAAACCATGCTAAGGCACCACTGTGCAATAGAAGTTGGCTAAAATCTTTGAGCATTCGAATGTCATGGATACACTTCATAAGAGCCCCAAAATGCTGAAGAATGAAGAGTTACATCCTGAAATCAAAGAGCACATCTGCAATGTCAATATCTCTCTTTGTGTGAAATCAACATTTCTCAACAGAGAGAAAAAGAACAAACTATCCTTTACAATGTCACTGTAGATGACCTAACTTCAGAAGGACCAGGTTTCAAGACCAGTTCACACAGAGCATCATAATTTTTAGTATTTGGTTCCACACAGTGCTCAGTTCTGAACTGTGAGCTCTGGAGAAAAACAGTGGGAGGTGCTTGCTGTGACACCCATTGGTATGTATACTGCTTTGTCTTCCTGCATTTTGTATGTGAAAGTACTGTGTAAAGACAAAGAGCACTTACTCTGTTTTGTTTTTCTCCTTAATGCAAGGGAATTCTTACTGGCTCTAGTAAAAAGGTTTTCGAGTGTGTTGTATGGAGAAGCAGGAAATTTGCTCTCCTCATGGATCAGAGTCAGCACTAACAATACAGTACAGGGAAAGGGGAAAAAAAAAAAGAGAGAAAAAGAAATGCTTAACACTCAGCACTAGAGAAGAGTGAAAACAGAGCACACTTTGAAGAATTTCCTTGCTGCAGCATAGCCCCACATAGGAGAGGCTCCACAGACAGACTCAATATGTGTTGAAGTTTCTCTGTTTAATCCCCAGGTCAGGTTTTGGCACTGTGCTATGATTGACACCATACCAAAGAATAAAGGCACAGACAAGGAAAGGTAAAAAACCAGAAATTGTAGAAAAGCATGAGGCTTAGTAGTAAAGCATGAGACTTAGTAAATCAAACTAAGAAGTAGAGTAACCTAGGTGTTTTAAGGAATGGTGCAAAGCTGTGTCTTAGACCAGAATAGCAGTATCTAGAGAGAATTCTTTTTCTAATAACCACATGTCATGGCCTAGGTGGGAGCTAAGAAATTACCATCTTAAAGTCAATCATAATTGTAGGGCCTGTGTAACATGAGAAAGTATTACTTTCCATAAAAAGTAGCGAATAGAGCTAGAATGCTAAAAATCAGTCAGTATAAACTATTGTTCCAAAAGTTTACCACAATAACAATTGAATTATTGTGATTATATCCCTGCAGATGCCTCTCTCTCAGCTGCTATTCTCTGAGAAGGATGAGAAAAAATGCAAAAATTCAAAATCTTCTTCATTTCTTGGAAACAAAGACTCCCTTTACCACCATTTTGCAATGCGTGTAGCCTGATAACATGTGAGTAAGGTCTAAGGAATATTTGGAATAAATAAAGAGGGTTTCCCTACAGAAGCATAGACGTACAGCATAATTGGAGCCCAAGCCCATTGTGCAAGGTGAACACTGCTGATACTTTCCTGTAATGCAGACTGCTGCATCATGTGAACCTGCTTTATATAGTAGAGCAGGGCAGCTCAGGAAAGTGTAAAGCACAGAAGACAGAATTTTATTAAGCAAAAAGCTGAATAGCATCCCGTATCCTAAATTGGAAATCAAATATCCAATATTAGCATTATCAAAGAGAAGAGCAAACCTCCCATTGTCTTCAGGGTACATGGAATTTTATTCCAAGCCCTAAGTAAATAATAATAATAAAAACTAAACTTGCCTCATTTACAGCATTTGATTTATCTTGTTCTACCAGTGCAAAGGATTCCAGCTTTATCTAAAGGCCATTCTTTGTTGGTAATTATTTTTTTTCATAGTGCATTACTCCCTAAACATAGTTAGTGCATTTGTAAACTACGTTAAAAAGGCAGCACAGCAGATAAAATATAAAGGTATGGAATCTGTTCATACGTAACTACTGTTTTGCAAGGAAACACTTTGAAGTAAGTACTATTAGGACTTTTCACTGCATGCAAAAAGTTATATTAAACATTAAAAGGAAGAGTGAGAGTTAGTCCTGTTTGGTTTTGTTTCTTAAATGAGAATGAATTAGTCTCTATTTACCCAGTATATTTCACAGTTAAACAAAATGTGTTTCATATTTTTCTTAAGTTCTATGCTATATTTACTCTAACCATATATTTATAACTTTGTCACAGAAATAGCTTTCTAAAATCAAAATGTTATTACAGAATCCAGAAGCTACAACAAATCTGTTAAAATCTGAAGTCACTACTAACATAAATAGATTTACTATGAACCTGCACCAGTATGGCACTGGGATTTGGCCCAATGTGTGGATGTGTGGAGCTTTATTATATAACATGAGTATTCAAAGAATCTACACAAAGAATTGATGGTTGTAAAATCCCAGATTCTAATTTCCAGACTGGAAAGATTGGGATGAATTATAACCATATTAGGACACTAAAAACCTTATTAATATGGTTCCAGGCAGTAGCAGGTTCTTTTCTCAGGCAAGTCACAGAACAACAATCTCAATTGCAACTGGGCTGGGGATTTCCACACAATGAGTCTGTTTTCACCAACAGACTTTCTACATCTCTGTTGTGTCAGCCTTGAGGTGATGACTAGTGTTGAGGAAATTAGCATCTTAAGGTGAGTAGGCTTGACGGATTTCCTTTCGTCAAAACAAAACCATATGGTGATGGGCTTTTGCCTAAGAGGAGGTACACCAGGTAGCAAGGGGAATGCCAGGAAATGGAGATGAAGAAACATCCCTGGGCACCTGTCATGCCTGTTTGCACTGCCCCAACTGGCTGCTGCAGCAACCTTGCTGGGGCCTACCTGCTTTTCATGAGGACAAAGTGAGGCAGAATTATTTATTGTTCTGATGGTCTTTGGTGAAGAACAGCTGTCTAACAGCTGAGCGTGTCCCTCCTGGTCTGCAAAATGTCAAACTGAACATTTTGACTCAGATAACTGCTGAATTCCAAGCTAGAACTGTCTTATAAAACTGCGTGTTCTGAAGGACAAGGGCAGTTCCATTTCCACATGACCTCACATATACTGCTGTGAGCAAAACATACCCATTGAACTAATTTGCCAGCAGTACCTCCAACAGAGAAAATGTCTGGCAATGGCAAGAACTGGAATAACTTCTGTGAACTAGGAAAGCAATTTAACATATAGGTTATAACATAACCTTTATGTCATATATATATAACATAACCTTTGCATCATAAAATACCCTATACTGTACAAATTAAACCAACTTTTTAAAGTTACAGACACAATGTTACACACCAGTCAGAAGTTTTCATCCACCATAAAAAAAGCTAGTACCTCATTTCAAACCCTAAATCTTCTTGGTTTTACCCCGTGACTGCATGTAACCAGACTATAGAAACAATGTTTTGATAGTACTCATTCACAGGATAGCTGTTTATGTCCATGTCTTCAAATTTAATGCAACCTTTTGTTTTTGACAGGAGTCAGTGCAGAGTATATTCCTGAGTCTATTTTGGCTTCTACTAAAGGCTATAATACAGTCACTCCATGATGGGGTGATCATGGAAGATACATGTCTTATACATCTGCTTGAAAGCCTGAATGAATATGATCCACCTGAAAGCTGATCCTGAGCCATAATTCTACAGAAATAAACAGTCTGCAGTTGACACTTATGCTAGCAGAGTATTTACTCTGAATTGTCTTCTTATTTTTGCCTAAAGGGATCATATGAAAACTTTCCTTTACTTGCTTTTAAGGTAAGAATGAGCAAGAGAGAGAGGAATAGTGTTTGTATGGCTGGGATTTGTAATTTAGGCTTTAAACAGATTATGAAGTCCAAAGAAATACATACAATACAGTCAGGGATGTACCAAAGAGGAGAGATTGTCAAAAGAGATGAGAGAGAAGGAGTTATTTTGCCACATCATCTGCTACAGCTGGATTACTATGTAGCTGGCAAAAGAGGTGCTAAAAAAATCTATATATAATAGAATATGAATTTATGGTTCCTTACCTCACAGCTTTAAGTATAGCCCCACAGCTACTGCTTCAGGGGATTGAAGAAAGAGAAATAGCTGTGGTACCTATGAAACATTGCCTGCCTTTTTGGAGCAGCCAGCTGGAACTGGCTAAAATGCAGAATGTCACATCAAATCTCATACAGATGAGAGGTTTGCTTGCTTTCCAGTGGAAGATAACAATCATGATGAGCCAGCAGAACTTAGTCTGGAGCAATATGAAAGGCTCAGCGTATGAGTGCTTACTAACTCTGAATGACAGGATGAGCCAACCTGTAAGTGCACCACTCCTTTGTAGGGCTATGGATTTCTTTATTCACATATTTTTTGCTTTATAAAACAACACTAAGAGCATGGCCTCTTTCTGCTCATCTTTTGTGCACCCAGTTCCTCATCTGGGTCCTAACAACCACAGTTTCCACAGAATATGATGCGCTGGCACCATGACAGTTTGTTGTTTGTTTTTTTTCTTTTTCTCTACAGCCTTGGAGAGCCTGAAAATTCCCATCTTTTTTTTTTTTTCTGAAACAGCTCGCTGGAGTGCAAGCAAAATCCTCCACAGATGGGGGACAAGTCTGAGAAACAGCAGCATGAAGTAATATTTTATAAAGAAAATGATGAATGATTCCAAGAAAGGAATTAGGAAGCAGAAATCATCTCAGGCATACATGGAACAACACTGTGGTATAATGGAAAACGGACAGCATTGCAGCTGATGGTTTGATAAGGAAGGGAAAGCTGCAAAGCTCATCTGTGACGAAGTTAAAAAAAAAAAAAAAGACGGAGTATGCTGATAATGAGCACTGAATATTCTTTCTTTTCTTTTCCCCCCTATTTTGTCACCTTTGGTCTGCTTGGCATTCACCCAAATTAGGAGACTGACAGTTATTTCTCTTTAATAATCACTTGGAAACTCAAGAAGCACTCCCTTTTCAGCTCTGTCAACAGGGAATCATTAACACTGAAAAAAATAATATATGCTTAATTGTTTTTACTGAAATAAACACTCTGGGTACCCCCTGCTGTTTAATGAACATGCACTGGGTTAACTACAAGGGCTGCTACCACTGCCATCTTTGATTACTTGCTAGTGGCAGATAAAAGCTTAAAAAACATGTATTTTTTGACAGTAAATATAATTTCACTTTTTTTTGCTTCCACATCAACCCACCCTTTTCAAAGTGGGGCAGACTAGCAAAGGCTGTCAAAATAAGACTAGCAAGAAAGTGGAGTAGCAGCTCTCTACAGAGTTTGATTATTCTTCTGTGAAGAAGCCTGTAAACAAAACCTCTAGGCTTTTGTCTACTAAGCAGTACTTAGAATTTTCCAGCCTAGCATTTTTAATACGTGGGAACATGGCTGCGGTAGGATTCAAGAGCACTCCACATTTTTGAAAGGAAGACTATTTATTTTTGTAATTAAATGTGGTCTCAGAAGCCAAATTGCAGGCAAAAGACCACTTTTTAAAAAGAAAATAAATGCTCTGTATGCATGCATCCCCTAAGCTGTCTGAAAGATGTCTTTCTTTTGCCTTGGCTATACATACCATAATAATAATAGAGCAAAAGTTATTTTTGAGTATCAAAAGGTTTTAATGTAAATTTTGAGTTTGGAAGGGAAATTTAATTGAAAACATATATTCAGGTCTTAATTTTCACTTCCATGCTTTGTGGTGTGATATTAAACCACTTAGTCTGAGACCTGATGTTCCTTCAACTAAGAAGCAGTTCTTCTGAGATGGCTGGTTGGAATGAGGTATATGCATTACAAGGCATGAAAACTCAAGTCTCTTCCCTTCCCGGAAAAATATTTGACCTAGGTTTGGGGGATGCTTCTCTTCACAAGATTAATCCACTACTTTCTGAACATGTCCAGACACTGGGTGCAAATTTATGCATACCTCAAAGCAGAAACCAATGGGATATTTCCACTGGAATTTCTCTCCCATATAGCTAGGCCATGTCTACAAAAGGAAGTCAAATGCTCCTTGAACCATGCTTTGATACTGCAGCCATACCCAAATCTATTTAATGAAGCTATTTTAGCCTCCAATGAGGGTATCCACACCAATGCTGTCATGCGGAGATGACAGTCTGGTTTGTGCTAAATCCTGAATTAATCCTGCTAATCCTAGGGAAAAGTTTGGGATGGCGATGGTGGATCCAGACCCATGAGTCAAAGAAGACTCTGACCATTTAAGAGAATATTTGAGTGTCAGTGCCTGGGAACTTTCCCTGACACAGTTAGTTATTAGTATGAATATAGCTGCATGTGTGAAGGTGATTTAGACAGCAGCTGAACCTGCAGTTTTTAACAACCTGCTTTGCCTAAATATCACCCTTAGGTGTCTAAAAGGGAAACCAGTAACAGCACTTCTCAAATTTAGCTCTACATGGCTGAGCAGTGGATATCAATCCTACAAATTTTTTTGATAAGTTTTTGCTTGAGGTTCTAAAAGTTATTGCCAGCGTGATTCACCTGGTTTTGCCTTCTACTATCTGAGAGCTGCTGATGAATTTACCTCTAACATCAATGGCTATCTTTCAATCATCTTTTTAATGCATTTTTATCCTTATTTATTAGCCAATTAAGTGCTACATAAACAATTACAGAAAGCAAAGCATAACAAATCTTTAAAAAGTACTTACATTTGGATTCTCAGAAGGGATAAGATTTTATGATCTGGTTAGCTCTTCTGCACTTCAGAGACTTGCTGAAAATTAGGGATTACTGCATCTTCCTAGAGTTAGTCATCAACCCTTAACACACATCACTAGTGTTACACCCACCTAGTAGAGACAGTTTTGAGTGTCTCTCACAAAAATGTATTAGCCAAACAATTTTCACAGACTACAAATGCTGGTGACAATGAGCCCTCTCCACACCTCAGCTGTCTCTCCCAGCTTTTTCAATGCTGCCAAACTGCTTCTGGCTTCACGCAAGAGTAATTCTACAAATATTGTTATGGTCAAAGAAACTTGCATAATGCAGGAAGGGCTAGATCAATACATGTGTGTTGCCTATGGCCACGGCAACAACTAAGTTTTAGCTGTCTTGCCACCTACTACATATGACTTCAACTACTGTGACAGGACACTGGATGACACTACTCACATATACATGCACACACACACAGACACCTATCCGTTCCCCATCACTGGAAAAGAGTGGCTTCCAGAATGAAACAAAATTAGCAATTCATACTTACATTAAGAAAACTCCTGGAAAGTAAAGATTAGTAGCATAGATATTTTCCAGGGTAAATAAGTAAAAAGTAAATTGCAGAGGTTTTGAAATATTCTGTAGTTGCAATGTAATTTTGAAAACATCTTTTGAACACGCAGGGATAAAATCTCATGGATTTTATTGAAAGGATTGGGGTTTTCCTTTGAGATTTTCCACATAAATGTTGATGCAGCATGATTCTGTGTGATCTGAAGAAAACCTCACACTGTTGATTTCTGGTGTCCATGTTACTAATAGGGTTGCTTGGAAATAGCTTTTTGATGTGAAGTGGAATTTTATATTTTGGTGATCTTTTAAATTTGATTTTTCATTTGAAAATCAAATGAACCCAAATTTTCTATTATTCCTTGAAGCAGACTTCTGTATGGGAAGAACTATGAGGTGAAAGAGACATTTTCAAGACTATCTTGTGGCTAAGTGACAATTATTTCTCCATTAATAAACCAAAAAGTTTTTGCAAAAGCTGCATCACGTTATCTGAATATTCTTTTTTTATTCAAATCAGGACAAAAACATTTTCCTGGAATGAGTAGAGAATAGTTATATGAACCCTAAGCAGTTCCTTCCTTTCCATCTCCTAGTACAATGTTCAGCTCAGGTACATTTCACTTAGTTCTCATGTTCAGAAGGACACGGAGCTCCTAGAGTGAGTCCAGAAGAGGGCTACAAAGGTGAACAGAGGGCTGGAGCACCCCTCTTATGAAGACAGGCTGAGAAGAGAAGGTTTAGGGGAAACCTTAGAGCAGCTTCCAATACCTAAAGGGGGCCTACAAAAAATTTGAAGAGGGACTTTTTGCAAGGGCATGTAGTGACAGGACAAGGGAGAATGGCTTTAAGCTGAAAGAGGGTAGATTCAGGTTAGATATTAGGAAGAAATTTTTTACTGTGAGGGTGCTGAGGCACTGGCACAGGCTTCCCAGTGAAGCTGTGGCTGCCCCACATAGAAGTGTTCAAGGCCAGGTCGAATGGAGCTTTGAGCAACCTGGTCTAGTGGGAGATGTCCTTGTCCATGGCAGGGGGTTGGAACTGAATGATCTTTAAGGTCCCTTCCAACCCAAACCATTCTGTGATTCTATGATTGTGGTAGAGAATGTGTTTATTTTGAAGATCCATTCCATGGGCATATCTTGAGATCTAAACTCTCATTTGAAATATTCTAAGAACATGCCATGGACATGAATCCTACTCCTAGCTGAGCATCTGCATCATGCACATCTTTTAACTAGGTGTTTTGAAAAGGATTCCTTACTCTCTTAATCTGTGTCTGCTTTGTTATTTAGACCTAGCACAATTAAGAGCTACAAAGAGAGTTAAATATTTCCACTTTCCATTTGCAAGGCTTAGTATTTGGAGACACTTACTAACTGTAAGATCACACCAACTTTGTCTTAATTGGGTAAACAAGGTGTCTGGAGTATCACACAGCAGGACCAGGCTAATTAAATATTGCTCAGATCTCTCACTGGGGAGTTTATGCAACCACGGAACTGTAAGCCATAGTGTTGCAGCTCAAAAAATCATATAATTAAAGTAGACATCGGGGGAAATCACTGCCCTTTCTTTCCTTAACAAATGTTGCAATCAACCTGTGGCATTTTGTTGAGACGGAGTAAAGACAATCTCACGGATCTGAGCTGTTTGAAGAAAACTGCTGCAAATACAGACAGTTTTGAAGAAGAAGGTGAACTTTTAACTTTCTAGGTCTTCAAATTACAGCCTTTTCAATAAGTATATTTAAATTGTCATTTTAGGGGAAATTGCCCCAAATAGATGAGTGAATTTCATTGCTTTGGTTGCATTTCTTTATGTTTGTGCTAGGAACCCTCAATCCCACTCAAGAGGGCTATCAAAGGTGAGACTAAGACAGCGAGCACTTCTAGTGATGTGTGTTTTTTTATTGCCTCATATATGTCCTTTAGCAGCTTTTTACTGGCCTTTATGACTTCAGATAAGATAACAACATACAGGAAGACCAAGAATATCAGACTGAAGGCCTTGACAAGAAAACCTCCTATTTTGAAACATTTAGCTACAACTGATCTACAGAACTCATAAAACCATCCCCCCTGCTCAGGTATGTGAACATCTTCCAGCTGCATCCTTGTGCATACTGAGAGAGATCGGCATGCTCCTATCCTGTTCTTCTTCCCAGTACTTGGTCCTTGGGACCAAGCCACAGCTAACACTAGCAGTGGGATTCCATGGGCCTAAACTGGGGTGCACACCCTCCTGACAATATCGTGAAAGTAAGTCTAAATCAAAAGATATTATGTGCAGTTCTGGTGTCCTCTGCATAAAAAGGACATGGAACTGTTGGAACAAGTCCAGAGGAAGGCCACGAGGATGATCAGGGGACTGGAGCACCTCTCATATGAAGATAGCATGAGAGAGTTGGGGCTGTTCAGCCTGAAGAAGAGAAGGCTGTGTGGAGAACTCATAGCAGCCTTCCAATATCTGAAAGGGGCCTATAGGGATGCTGGGGAGGGTCTCTTCATGAGGGACTGTAGTGA